>JAVCKS010066012.1:5633-18021 GCA_032273685.1 Pteraster tesselatus | reverse complement strand
AAGACATTGCGAGATTATCAACACATTGCGAGATTACCAAGACATTGCGAGATTACTAAGATAGACCACACGGAGGAGAAGATAAAGAAGTAATTTTTTCTAATTTTGATTTGTAACAGTAATTGTTCCCAATACAAATTTCGGTTTCGTGAATTATGAGGTCGTCTTTTTAGCCCTGACGACTGTGTCTGTTTATTATTAATACTATTTATGGAATATTATTAGTAATGGTTGCTAGTAATGTGTAAAGAAATCAATGAATTACTGACACAAACTGCCGTTTAACAAAATAAAATAATAAAATGAAACGATTGAAGTGTAAAAAAGAACGTTATAGACAGAAACCTCACGTGTGCAGATCCCTACGCGGCTAGCAACATGATAGAGCGGTGTTTTAATTACGCGGCATTGAGCTGGCGAGCCATAGCGGTAGATTTACTATTAAGTTACGTAAAGTAATCACCCAAACCGATGACGTCACGCTGTAGCGGTTAAAACAAGTATCATAGTATGTTGACACGGTGGGCGTGTTTGTGGACAAACCATGTAATGCAAGATCTGCAGTCGTACATTCCGAAAGATAGTTTAGAACCAGTTTCCATGCCAACCGATGACGTCACATCCGAGTACTTCATATCGATCTTGTTGACTTTACGTGTCAGCCGAAAAACAACTTTTTTCTGTGTAATCCATATTTGTTTAGTACGTCATTACTTATTACATAATAATCAGATGAATCCTAAGAGAGCACCAACAAGTGATGACGTCATTTTTTCCAGTATAGTAGTTGCAACAATATGTTGGCAGGACCATGTTTGTACAATGGTCAAACAAAGTCAGTCATGTTCGAAGATCTACTGTATTTGATTTAGGTATTCGCTAATATGATTCGCTTCAATGATTAAGAGTCTATTACTCACATTGCGCTACGTGCTAGAATGTCCGCGGGTCCTGAAAGTTTTCAGGTAGATTCACCAAACGTCAAGAATTATTTTCCTGCGGTTTATAAAAATGTCCGTCGAGACACGGGAGGGCTCGCGTCACACGTTACGTGTAAACACCACAGTTGAAAATTGCCCTTTCGCTTGTTGTTATTAATGTCCACGATAATATTACGTAATGTACTGACGTTGGGCGTTTGTTGTTCGAGAAATAAACTTCATACACACCATAAGAAACTTCCTCCTGTTGTTTTTCAATTTGTACGAGTCATGGGCATAAATATTTCGCTAAACGTAAGCACAGTTCACACGTCAGCATGGAATCTCCCAGCATGCTAAGCACCACGCGTCCTTCCTATCCTATGGTTTCACAATTACAGGTAAAACAGAAACTGGTAAAGGATTTTCAGCCAAATTTGGTATTGGAAAATAAACATGATATTGGGCTTATACTTGATTATATTATAGTTAGTTGATTGCATATATCAACGATTATATTTTATCTTCTAGTTCTGGTTAGTTTGTTGATGGCAGATCGCAATGATTATATTTTATCTTCTACTTCTGGTTGGTTTGTTGATGGCAGATCGCAATGATTATATTTTATCTTCTAGTTCTGGTTGGTTTGTTGATGGCAGATCGCAATGATTATGTTGTCTTGAATGTCATGTTGGCAATTTCTTCAATTGGAGGAAATTTAATCAACCGTTCGTGCGACGATCCAAATGGTAGGTCTATAAATGCGAAGAGGAAATCGATGGCACTACGTGAAGTCCGCCGATAGGTTGTTGTAATTATCGGCATCGTACTTATCGAGATTAGAACTCAAGAACTTCTGACATGTTTCATAATCAATCGAATTATATAATGGCGCTGTGACAACTAAATATCAGGGGAATCGGATTCTACGCTGAGAGTGGTAAACACTCGAGGAATGTCTGCAGTTGGAGGATTAATGATGGCCAACATCCGTACGAATTGGAACTTTGGACGGCGGCAAAGTGTGCTATTAATTAACCATAAAAGCAGTTCTTCCTTATTTATTTGATTCGAAGAATTAAACGATTAATTTTAGAATATAACAAAAATAAGAAAGATGACGGTAATGTACGTCTTTACATAAGCAGTTTCGCAAAGCGTCTGAAACCAACTTCAAGATATCATGTTGACTTTAACATATTTATCATTTATTAATCTTCGTAACAAGAGCACTGTAAACAATTAAGCCTATATTATCGATGTGATTAACGCACACTGATGCACAATGTTTGACTACTGATTACGAAGTTAGAAGGAGGATCGTGCCAACTATTCACTCTTGTAAAGTCGTCTTAGTGATGAGTGATGATCTAATTGTACTATTCCTGTCTTAAGTTGATATCTACAAAAGTACAAGACAATATTAGACATTACGAGAATGAGATTAGACAGTAAGGCGTTGAAATAACTTTTGGCATAAACGCAATGAGAAAACAAGAACGTTATTTAATAAGACAATGATAAGATAGGAGATAATACGACAATCAGAATATATATTCTACAATAAGATATTGGAAATATACTATAGGAAAATAAGCTTTAATCCACAAATGTAAACTTTAAATGGTTAACTTCAATTATTTCACGGAAATATAAATGCTGTTCTGTTAACATGTTGTGAGTAAGCCTATGCAGGTATTTATAGGTATTTTCTCTCTGAGTGATAAACGGGCATGTTATTTTTCTAAGGACATCATTGATATATCTCATGATACATAATCATCCAAAAATACACCAATGTTGGTCCATTATACACGTGTAAGATTATACACGTGTATACACGTGTATACATTATTCCCCGTGTATAACTGGTAGGTTGGATCTTCTTATCTACAGTCACTCGGTCAGGGGAATCCTTCTTTAGTTGCTAGGAGGATCATGTATCTAGTCCCGAGTCCTCCCTTACCACGATGAGGCTATAGCACCGGCTAGTTGCTAGGAGGATCATGTATCTAGTCCCGAGTCCTCCCCCACCACGATGAGGCTATAGCACCGGCTATAGTTGCTCGGAGGATCATGTATCTATTCCCGAGTCCTCCCTTACCACGATGAGGCTATAGCACCGGCTAGTTGCTAGGGGGATCATGTATCTAGTCCCGAGTCCTCCCCCACCACGATGAGGCTATAGCACCGGCTATAGTTGCTCGGAGGATCATGTATCTATTCCCGAGTCCTCCCTTACCACGATGAGGCTATAGCACCGGCTAGTTGCTAGGGGGATCATGTATCTAGTCCCGAGTCCTCCCTTACCACGATGAGGCTATAGCACCGGCTATGTATTGAAACATTAAATGGAGCTGGGTGAAGTTTGTACAGCAAATACGCATAGAGTTGTGTACATTTCCGAATTGGTAGAAAGCCGAGTTTGAACCGTAATATAATGTGAGTTATTTGAACGGCAGTTACGCTTGCATGTTTTTAAGAGTTGATCCACTAAGGGTTGATGAACTAATCCTGTTATAATATTATGATTACATTAAAGGTATCCAGTCCATTAATTCACATAACAACAAGGTTTGCCGCTTGGCGGCGTAATGTCGTTACTGTCCCTTGAGGAATAATAATTAGTCAGAGCACTAACTTGTATTTTCGAGGTTTTTTTTCTTTTATTGGATTAGGTTAGGTTTTGATCAGTATGAAAAACATGACCTGCAACAATTTCTGTAAAGCCACAAAATGTAAGAAATAAATATTTAACTTTGTGAAGAAAAGTGTGCGTTAAAGCAATGTATTTAAAAAAAAAGAGAGCTAAAATTAGCGTCTCATATACAACTTAGTATAAATAATGTTTGAAGCACTCTGAATATAATAGAAGAATAATATAAATGTAATCGGTATTTTAGCAAGTTGTGCGGGAAGGGCTCAAAGTTACTTGCGGTTAGAAGTTAAACTATAGTCGACTCGATCTACTACAGCGGGAAATTGATCAACGATCGATTTGTATTTCTTCCTCCGTCTGCTGCGGTCCTTATGGTTAAACAAGCGTGATGTCGTTTCAACTGACCGTGGATATTAATTGAATAGGGCTTAGGTTGTGTCTGTAAGCACGGTGCAGCCATCTTGATGTGAAGACTACCCAGGCTTGATAATGGCAAAGGGCCAAGGACAGTGGTTAACTGGGGTGCCATCTTGGTTTAGTATGGCGACTATAGTTTGGGGATGTGTTGTCAATAGTTTGATAATGTTGGATACGTCGTATGTCTGTTAGTATGATACGTACGTTGATGGAAGATGTATAGCGATGACATAATTGCACGGGGACCCGATTTCACGGGTCTGTTTCCGGTGTCAGTGTGTGCTTACGTTGATGTTTATATGGGGTTAGTGCCAATGAGTAATTGTATATAGAGAACCTGGGTCTGGATGCGCGTAAGTGAACATTTTAAAACTTTTCCATTAAATATGTTTGCAGTAATCTGATTTAGCGTTACAGCCGTAAGCGCCAAGCCTCGCATATAAACAATAAAAGCAACGCCATGAAATTGGGTCATGTTTGCGCAGGATTTGTAATAGGTTAGTTTTTCTCAGGAAGTTAGGTAGGTTGTAATATGAGAACGGACGCACAGGGCGGACGTATCTTACAGCTGAATAACGGATACCGAGGGGTCGCTAAAAATTACGGCAGCGGGACGCTATAAATGACGGCACCCGGAAGACAACCACGGCGGTACAAGAGCACCTCGGTGACTCTATGAAAACAAGTGAAAATTAAATTAAAGTAGCGTTAACTGCCGCCAACGATAACACACAAATTGTGAATCATGCAAGAACGCCCCGTGCAATCATGGCCGAAATGCACCAGAACAGATCGCTGTTTAAATATACACACACACCGTTTGGAACCTCCTGGATAAATATCTATCACGCTATTTTGGAGCAAAATACCGGTACTTCATGAATAGTACAAAAATTTAAACAAATGCAAAATTAGTTGCGCACGCTATTTCTAACAATAATTGGTAGCTGTAAGATAATGCACGTCGTGAACATATTTGTATGCATCCATGTTTAATGTTCGAATTTTCATGTTGCTTATCGATTTAGATTATAGTTTATTTCACAAGTCATTGATATAAAACTGCGTCGATGCTACCGGTACTTGCTGTAATTATATTGTAAATAAATACATAATTAAATGAATAATGTACAGCAATTGAATGAATAATGTCCACGACCCAATTTGCCTTTAGATTTGTTTTCTAAAGATATTGAGGGCGCAGTAGTTGCACAGTAACATGCTCACGGTGATGTTACACCGATACGAGGGGAATAAAGACCCGTATCTGATAAGAACTCCTTAATTGCGAGTGGGTTTCATTTACAAATGTTAAAAACGGTTTTACAAGCTATATCCCCGAATTCCACGGACGTTTTTTTTGGGTTATTTACAAAGCGTAGTGTCTCAATGGTACGGTGAGCCTCGCAAACACCGTCAATCAGCTCGAAATTATGGACTCGTGGCCGCCAGCATATAACAAGTAATATACATATAGATTGCAAACTACGTTCCCCCCTCGGAGAACCTCTACAATTTCGCAAGCAAATATTTAAAAAGTGTAATGCGGACACCACGGCATTAGGCAGTGAAGTCTAGTAGAAACCTTCAACCCAAATCCAAGATGGCCCTGGAGACTGTGTGACACCGATAGAGCGGTCGTCTGCAGTCTTTGTGTTTCTGCACAAGTCTAATTTCGTTGTGTGGTAACCGATCTGCGTGGAATCGTGTAGCGCATTGCCTATAATCCTACCTTTGGGCAACGGCCGTGTATAATACATACATATTATCTGGTAATGCCCTTGTATATCAGTTCTTATTAAACGTGATACCTTGTTGCATTATAACACTTCTCCCAAATACAATTCCGTTGTCTCTGACGAAATCCACCAAATGTGGTCAAATCAAACATAGGCCTGTTTACAGACCTCGCGTCCACTCTATAGACGGCTCAACTTGAAGTCTGGGTTGCTGCCCCGTACAGTAGGCCTGTTTACAGACCTCGCGTCCACTCTCTAGACGGTTCAACTTGAAGTCTGGATTGCTGCCCCGTACAGTTCGCACATGCGTCCCTGAGCAAGACACTTGATTACAAATTGCTGTTTCCACCCACAACACAAATTGAACACCTAGAGTGGTGATATATATCCCAAACCCAAATTAAACTGGAGCCAGGCACTCCATTCGATGTTATCTAGGCCCTCTATGAATCCCAGTGGTAAGCTTTTGTTATTAATCATAAGAACTTACGTACCCGTGCGCCGACTTACGTACGTTACCGGTGGGCACATTGGCCTATATAAAAAATTATAAAATGGTATTATTTTTAAGGGAGAAATATGAGACAGAACAACATTAGGTCTGAAGGAGAATTTCAGAATGGACAGTGCCCTCGCAGCTACAGAAACAAGATCTTTATATTATCTAAACTAAATTAGTATCGTGAACAACGGAGACACCATTCCCTGTTAAGACTGTTTATACAATATACATTGTGCGATGTTGTACGGTACTACGGTACGCTATTTTTACTACAGCAAAAGCAGTAAATGTACACTCTGTTTTTGTACGTAATTAATTGAAATACAACAGTTTTGTCTATAAGTGTATATACATGTATACGCAATATATACCTTAACATTTCAACGAGAAAGTATAAATGTCACAGACATAATCTCCGCTCGCAAGAGTTACCACAAGCCTAGTGAGTTGAGCTGACTTGCCGCAGCGGGTCAGGTTATACCATGCAGTCCCTGTATTTCGTTACCTCAATCCCACCAAATTCAGGCCGGCTTCGGTTTCCATATTCAATGGGGATATAGCGATATCGACACCACGGTGACACGACGTGCACTTTGGTATGGTGTCCGCTGCGGCCGGCAGCAGGCAGATATTTTAACCTTTTTGTATATACCGGTGCGGGTTCGTGGCACTGACATCTATTACGAAATGATAATACACACTGTTTTACACAAATTATCTGTGTGAGGTAAATTGTTTTTGTAAGCAGCAATTGGTGCGTTGAGGTAAGACTACGTGTCCATTAGTCAATTCAGTCGATTGGTTGAGACTACTAACGTTAATGAAATATCGACGTTTCTCTCTAGAAATGACGAAGAACTCTTGTCGAAGCAAAAGAAGAACTAATAAAAATTATTATTCCTTAAAGAAGTAAATTCTTACTTCTTTTCTCAACATAATTTGTTATTCCTTTTCTCAACATAATTTCGTGTTCACTTGTTGCAAGAATTATACTGGTCAATTCGAGCAAACTTGCGTGTTCGAACATAAATAGGTGTGCTCTTAATTTTTATGAAAGATATATTAACTTCCCAAACAGCCCCCTAAAATTAGTTTAATACTCCTTGCAATATGTTGTGCTAATATCCAATCCTAATTACAATGTTCCTTGCTTAAGACAGTCACCGTGTTACTTTTGTCTTAACTGGTTCCATTACATAGGTCCTTGTTGCAGTTTTGTAATGGTATCGCATTGGTGTTAAGATGTTATGTGATATTTCACTTTAGATGGGTTTGGTTATTCGTAACGGAAGTAAACAATATTATTTTTCTATAACGATCTATAATGTTCTATAATGATTTAAAAGGTTGGCCATGGTAAATAAATATATGGGTTTGTAACTGCAAACCCATGTTGTTATTCTTTGCATTTAGTGCGTGTGTGTAAGTGCCTATGATAGCTACCAACATTGTACATGTAGTCAGTTCGTCATCCGATCCATTCTAAATCACTTCGTTGTGATTTGTGCACTCCAATCCGACCGTTGTACATGTATAGACCTAGGTATAGTACCTCGTCTTCATGTAATTATACACGGTTTAAAGGGTCCACACTTGAATTCTCAATTTTCGTCTGCATGCATTTGTGCACACTCTTGAGGCTTGTGTCGGATCCACGAATGTTTACTATTTTTACAAAGGAGGGGGGTGAAAGAACATATTTATGCTTTTTGCTCCTTTCAGAATCAGTACGTTCTTCATCTTTATAGTGCGTGACATTTAGCGTATTTTATGGTAGATGGATCAACCGATAATAGCTGCCAATTTCGTGTATAATTCAAGAAGGTTCTCCGTGTTCCTTTGGTGGCACCCTGCTCGGGTGCCAATATTGACTGACCTTGTTGCGTTTGCCTGAAATATCTCGTTTTCATTTAGGATATTGTTAGCAATCAACAAGAGAACTAACTTGTGTGGGCCTATCTTCAGTCGTCTATCTTGATCACAGAATGGCTAGCTCTGTAAACTATGGGCGATTCAAACACACAGGTTTCTCAAGGTAGTTCCCTTTGAGCCCACTCCTATACAGAAGGTTACGAATCGATCAAATAAACAACTAAAGTCTTGGAATGTTTGAGCCGAGGCGAGTTTGGTGATTATTAATTAATGAGACTTAACGCGTAGTATGACAGTATGTCGCAGATAGACTGATCGGGTAACAAGACTTTAATATTCGACAGGAAGCACAATATGATGAATAATCACTTAATACCTGGAGAGTGAACATTCTATTGTTGATTGATAAGGTTTTAATTTGGACAATATTACCTGACACCATATGAGTTGGGAAAGGCATGACTTCAAAACAGCTTCTCAGATTAAACAAGTTCTTGGCCGGGCTGAGAATTATAGTATGTCACGTCAGGATATATATAGATTAAGAAATACTTATTTTACATCATTTTGGTTTGTTAGTCATTTTGGGTGGAGATGTTTGTATTTTGTTTCTGTGATTTTAGGGCTAAGATTTGTAGTTTATGTTACAACTATTATATAATCGTTCTAAGCAGTCTCTGTGTGCTCTCTTGTACAATCAAATATTCGTTTAGTACGTAGGTAGGGTGGTGGAAGATGGCTTGGGCGGTAGAACGCTCGCCTCTCGATTCCAAGATCGTGAGATCTAGTCCACGAGAGGGCCTCCCCCAGTCCACCCAGCTGGAAATGGGTAGCTATTCTCATTAAGAGAATAAGCGAACAAAGGTGGCTGAAAAGAGGACTGGCCACCTATTCCAATATGATGAGGACTGACCACCATGTCACTCTACTGACATAATCCCCAACGCTCTGTAAAAGTATGGACATTCCAATCCAACATATAGGTAGGATTCATTCTACGTGTGTATGGTGACATGTATATCGATTTCTGGTGATTCTGCAGTAATCAACAGGTCTTTCAATGGGGAGTTGTGTGGCACAGTGGTGCAGTTCCTTGCATTCACCATTGGAAGTCTTGGGTTCGAGTCCAGGGGCTAACATGTGAATTAGAGTTTTGGTCCCTGTCAATTTTGTGGGTTTTTCCCAGTCCCGAGTTTTCCTCCCACCATTCAAAACTGCAACTCTTCTCTAGCACAATTCACACCCACTAGTGGTGAGCATAGCTAAATTGTATCAACCCTAATTGGAAGCACACGAAGAAAAAGGAGGTCTATTTTAAAGCAATTTTTTAAATCTTTTGGAAATAAGAGGACAATAACCAATGTTATTTATTGACATAGCCTATAGAATATTGTTATTAAAAAAGAAGAGCAGTATACCCCATCAACTACTGTACAATCTATAGTGACTAATACTACAGGCCGTCATTAAAGTTGGCAGATAACTCAATGATTGTAGCGTGTGGTGATGGATTCCGAACGGATGTATCCATCACATGACATCATCGAAAGTGGTTCCGATGACAAGTGTCAAGTGGCTTATCTCAAAGTTTACCGGGAGAGTAGTGTATTTACTACCGAGTACCGGTACTGAACAGATACTGTGGTAAAGTTTGCAACTAATATTAGCTTTCGTTACCAACCTTATTCATTTCTGTGTAGCATCACTCTTAAACAATTTAGGTAGAGGAACTGTCGATATGCTTCGTGTGCACGGTATTCGTATATGCGTATATATTTACTATTGACTATTGGGAACAGACATAGTTAACCCCAGGACGGTATAATTATAATATCAGTCAAACGTACGATTTACACGCGTTCACCGCTAGAGGGCTCTTTGGTTTCAATCTTGCCGCGGGCTGGCGTGTAATTCTGATTGTCGGTCCCTACGTATACGTCCTGTTCGTTAACATCTCGAGTCCAGCGTCAATTGATATCATTCTCCGCGTGCGCTATTCATTCTGACCATTCCCGTTCTCATATAAAATAGTGGCATTTATTTGTTTAGTTTAGTTTTATTAGATGTTCGGCCCTCTTTGTTTGTTATTTTTTTCCTGTTAAATGTTTGTGTTTTTATGATTTCTTTATTTGGTTTGCTTGATTGACAGATATTGGACAGGTTACAACAACGTCTTTTTGAAGATGATCTTTCAGAATCTGACTCGTGGAAAGAAAGTGAGAAACGCCAATTAGACAAACAACAATATACAGGCAAGTATCCGTTCGCACAAATTAAACCAATATAAGCGTCACAACACGTTTGACATTACACTGTATTCATTCAAAGTCAGAAGCAAATGCTTGCTTACGTGGCTAAACAGAGGAGAACACAAATCCAAGAACATAAGATCCTATTAGTTTACTCAAATGAAAGTAAATGTTATTTCACAAGTACTATGTTTTGTTACATTTGTACCTACAGAACAGGACGACGATGACACGTATATTGGTGAAGTGCCTAATCACCCAGCTATCAAAAGGAAGTGTTTTGGCCGATTCCAACCCTACGCCATGAATTGTTAGAGGGACAATGTCTCTACTTGAGTAGACAGTCCCCACCAATCGTTCTGTTTGATTTCCCTGAACGCGATTTGGTCTTTGTTGGTCCCCAAATCAGTTATTCTTGAGGGATGTTGCAATCACATTATTATAACAAGGCGATATTTCCCTGTATATTGCAATAATATGAGGATTGTATTTTAATATTCTCGCCACGATAACCCCCGCCCAATTTTCCCGCGCTATTAATTCCGCTATGATTCCTAACGGCCTACCAGCTGGACAAACCGCCGCCACGCGTATTCAGTAGGTTTTGGTGACAGCGCCCTCGCATGGCAGGGTGTTTATTCAAAGCGTGGCTAAGACTCAGGTGTACGTGTACATTTTGAGTTGAAAATCAAACAAGTTGGAAATGCTGGAGTGTACGCTTGCATTGATGGTAATGTATTTCAATTGTAGTCAGGTTTGACGCCATAATTGTGAGCTTTGGGGATAAGCCGTAGTCTGTCCGTTGGGAGTAAAGCTTACACCTTGTATATTAATTCAGCCGTTTAGATTGTAATCACAACTATATGACTATTACCTTGTTGACATTTACAGACACATTTTCAACCGTAATACCACGGTATAAACATAATTATAAATTTGTAAAACGTCGATTATGATTAATTAGATTAAAATAGGTTTCAACCATATTCTATTGTTAGGAGTAGCTTATGGTGTGTAGTCTCTACGCAGTATATTTATTATGTTATTACGCTAAAGTAGTTGGGGTTTATCGCAAATTGCTGTTATATTTTGACTCTTGTAGGTAACCATTTTCCTAATTTAACGAGAAATGTCTTATTTCATTCCTGTGACATTGTGATATCGCTCCAACACTGTTTATAAACGCATACGTAGTTTTCATGTTTAGGTGCGTAAGTAGCGACTCGCAATATTACTAGGTGATTTTACTGACGTATAAATTTATCCCTAGGCCGGTTTCCACTTCGGCGATTTTGGTCGCGCGCACGCGCGACCACTTATCTGGGCATGCGCAGTTCATAGCCTCGCTGAACTTAACTGGCGAGCGACCGATTTTGAGAGTTCAATCTCATTGAACATTTTTGCGACCAAAAGTGAGCGCGACCGTACGGAGCGCGCGGCCAAAATCGCCGAAGTGGAAACCGGCCTTTACGTCTATAATTTGTGAGTGGTTCTGACAAGAACCATAATCTTTGTGAGTGTTCTGACAAGAATCATATTCGGCGTTTCGCTCACTGAATATATCTAACCACCACTATAGGAGAAACGCTGGGATGTAGATACTGGTGGAGCTAGTTAGGGATATACCTGGACAGTTTGGATCGCGATCTGTGACTAATGATCGTAACTTGTAACAATGTTGACGGTGTGGTGGCGGTAGAATATACTAATCGAAACGTCGACTAACAAAATGGTTCTGCTTAGAAATGTAATGCGATATTGTTATCTTAAAAACGTATATATTCCATAGGTTTAAATGGGAAGCATCGCCGATCAGGGTCAGTGTGACCCGGGTTAGTGTGATCAGGATCAGTGTGATCAGGGTCAGTGTGACCCCGGTTAGTGTGATCAGGGTCAGTGTGACCCCGGTTAGTGTGATCAGGGTCAGTGTGATCAGGGTCAGTGTGACCCCGTTTAGTGTGATCAGGATCAGTGTGATCAGGGTCAGTGTGACCCCGGTTAGTGTGATCAGGGTCAGTGTGACCCCGGTT
>JAVCKS010065903.1:0-23577 GCA_032273685.1 Pteraster tesselatus | reverse complement strand
TTTTCACCCCCACCCCAGATGGTGGTCATTAAACTTAAAAACTAAAGGGATATTTGCCTCATGGCCCAGTGTCTATAACGAACTAACATGGCATGTGTTGTGTTTTCAATGTGTATTTCAATGTAATCTCAAATGGCCATTCCGATTTTGATATTTTGTGTTGGCATACGTCAAGCAGAATACACTAAAATTAGTAAAAAAGACACTATTTTGCGAGGTTTCAAACTTTCAGGAGACTGTTTCTGCTGTGTTTTTGTAATTGCTGCATACAAAAAAATATTTAACATAGCTAGGGCAGGCTATACTCGTTCATTCGCCCCCGCCCTTGGCTTGAGCTTGTTCTAGCAATACTTACCAGTTCTTGGATAGTTCAACATACCTCGGGCCGATCAGTTTGGAAATCATTCCTAAATTAGGTACCATTTTTTAATAATCGTGTCAAAACTTAAGGACGTTTTCTGATTCGTGTTCGACGGACGTTAGTTTTCACCAGATACTGTGCATTATTTATGGCATACAGTTTCTAAACATTGTAGAGGGCGCTGTTTAAAAATATGAGGGCGCTGTGGACTGGACTGAATTTTGTCGTCGTAAAATTTGCAGGTTACGTCACGTTACGTAATATTTAGGATAGATCGGACACAGATCGGACCCTGTTGGCCTTGGTCAAGATAAATTGATAAATGTTGTTTGTCCCTTGTCTTAGCGAACCTGTATTATCGTATTGAACCACTTCCTGAGAAAATTAGGAAAATGAGGTGCATGGCAACAGAAAAAATATACGTACGAACAGTAAAATAATCTACTACGCCGTCCGACTGGGTGGACTAGTACATGCAGCACGCACCGTTCGACCACAATCAATGTTTACATTCTTACAAATTACGTATTTACTATTAAATACTAACTAAATAGTGGACATCTTCTGACTATAAGTACGGGGGCGTACTTTCCAATAATGGATTGTCCACAATGGAAAGTTTTCCTTCTTTTGAATATAATTACCCTATGGTAATTATATTGTTCCCCGGTCTCTGGAAGAGCGAATTTGTGTATCCAGGGTATTACACTTATGCCGACTTTAACAAAAAAGCCTCATTCGTCAAAAAGGATAATTCGAGATCACCGATTGGTGGGGTTCACACACATGGGTGCGAGACACGCGTGTTAAATAATTACGTATACAATTATACAATAAACAAATGAACAACCACATGAACGAACGCTCGAGAAATAAAGCATAATTCTACGGTGAATAGAACTAGGATGTTTCCTTTATACCGCTATAAAATAATACCCAAGTGGTCGTAATCGAGTTACATGTATCATTTGTCAATAACCAAGTTGGCAACGACACAGCCGCCTCTGCCTCTACTAACATAACATCATACACGGTTACTAAGTGACTCGTAAGATCAGGAGGCAAATGTTTTCATCCGGTTGCTAAGCAATACTTCAGCTTGTGTACTGGTGTGGGCCATTGTGTTATTTCAATCATATAGACTGATTATTCGGCTGGCGCACACTCACTATCGCAGTATGTTATTATAATGTGTGTTCTTTGCGCAGAATGCTTGCTGTCTGGAGGGAAAGTCGTATACGAAATTACTGTCCATAACTTTGGACGGCGAAACTCTTTAGCGGTCTTTGCATAATGGTAGCTGCTTGAAGCTTTATTGACGACTTCCTAGTCGGAAACATCGTTGCATTCTAACTTAAACCTTAAGTAGAATTTATAATAAGCCCGTGGCAAGATATTACAGGATTTACTACATTTCTTAATTTTAGAAGCTTGTTTTAGCATTTGTTTGTAGCCAAATGCGTATTACAAGTCGTGTTGATACAGCACGTACAGCTAACTGAACATTGTGAAGCCATAAAGTACATTTTGGGGCCAGCTGGGCTCCATCACTCACCCTAATGTTACCTTTGTATTTATTGCTACACATAGGCTCCTAAAAATAAAATAAAAAGGCAAGAAAGTTAAATATTGGTCCGGCCAAAGCTGGACCGGCCAAAGCTGGACCGGCCGGTCCGCTTGCTAACGGCCCCGCGAATGTCTCCCGAATGTGTTTTGTTAAATGTATTTGCATTTCCAGTCTATCAAATACATGTATGCCGTTAACTATCCGTCGGTTGATTTTTGTGTGCCATTATAATCTTTAAATAACAACGGCAAATTACTGAAAAGTATCAATTCAAAAAAAAAAAATTTTATTTCTCAAGGGTAAATTAGTGTAAAGTTCTAAGACACTCAAGGGATATTTCAAATAAGATTTTATTTCGTGTGCAGTCAATTTGCACTATTTCTCACCTAGACGAAACGTGTGCTTTATAGCGATTGAGGCAGTAAATGAGGTATTACATGGGGGAAACGGTTGTCATGACAACGTATCCATGTTTGCTATTCTCGTTACTTCTATTTGCTGAGTGTTTCTGGTAATAGCAAGGGGGCTGCGCTAGCTCAATATTTGAAGAGCGCCTAGCTGTGGAGCACGTAGAAGCTGATAAATGGGAGTCAGACTTGTGGCGGTGTTTGGTGTTACTGAGGAATTCGACCGTAGTAGCGCCTCGGAGAATATCTTCCGTGGTTTATAGAAAGAATTTAAACTAAGTGACAGTTATCGAAGAATGATATGCCTAGATATAACGGTAAGTTTTAGTTTAAGTGAAGATGAATATACTTTAGGTTTGGTGTTATTTACAGTGTCCATGATTACCGCAGAATAGGCGGAGATATGTTGTAGTGTGCATAAGAAACGGCATTTTTACAAAATGTCCATAGGCCTACATGTTACATAATAAGGTTTGTTTAGTATTTGCTTTATGAGTGGAAATGAAATTAACAAGGTGTATGTGCATATTGCTCGTCTTATAAAAAAACAATTATACTAATACATGTAATAACAAGCCGTTTGTCTGTAGACTGGCAAACGCGAACTGAATGAATTCATATCAAAGAATTGCGGTATAACATTGTCGCCAACCTAATCCTACTTTTGCTGATAGCTGCATGATCGCTGTATGTAATTCTACACTCCCAAACGGATAATGATATTGTCGAACGTGTGGTATATAGCTATATATTTTTAAATTGATATAATTTATAGCCGCGTAGGCAGTAAAATCGCCGGTGCGACTTGCCGTCTGCCTTAATGGGAGATATATTATGTACATTTTCTATACAAGCAGCATTTTGTGTGAACTAACAACGCATTATTGTTAAAATTTACCAGCACGAGGCGTTTGGAAACATTGGTTGCATTAACCAATATCCGATTTCAAACCAATGTTGCCTTTTAAATGTTAAATGGATAATTTGGTAGGTTTGCCCTCTATAGCTTTAAAATTACACATGGAACCACAAAATACATCCACGGATAGTTACGGGGTATTTTCTTGACAAAAATTAGTTATTCCTCCGGCAGCAATATTTCATTTTGACAAGAAAGTTCTCCTCAGTATTCTGTCGTTTCGTGCCATATGCGATCCTAGCAAATTATAAATTTAATATTAAAAAATGTGTAATGTCTGAAATCGGTCAGTATGTGTAAGTGAAACGAATCGAGATGGTCACTCGGTAGAGTGCATATAGCTCCACCAATCAAATATTCACGATGGCGTAATCACAAAATACTGCGGTTGACGTTTGTGTGACGTAACATCTAAACGAATAATCTTATAACGTCCCCAAAATGTAATCACTTCCAGAACTCATCATTGCATACCTCCCCATGAAATTTCATGTCTATCACACCAATATTTGTTTGGTTATTTTGTTCACAAACCAACGAACCCACAAGCAAACAAACAAAGAAACAAACAAAGAACAAACACACCAACACCCAACAAACAAACAAAAAAACAACTGGCAAACAGACACGAGCAATTACATTTCGTCCATCCAACTTCGTTGGTGGAGCTAATACAGCCATGTACATATAAAAACCAGTCAGATCCAATAACAAAAATGATAATTACCCTAATTACCTTTAGAATCTCCATGAGGTGTTTTAATGATATGACACTCTTTGAAGTCGTGTTTGTTATTAAGAAGGGGAGCATCGTTAAAAGAAGCAATCATCACTTCGGTGATTGGTGACGTGTGAAATACAAATCGAGAAATAAAATGTATTTGATTTTTTTATTTCGTTCATACAACTGCTCTGAAGTGATATGGAGGGGTTAGCCTGGATTATGTTGGTCAAGTCTAACCGATCCATTTTATAAAGTCCCCCCTCGGAATTAATTATGTTCGCAATATCTGAAAGCCGCTGATATCAAACGCCGCTTTTCCCGTGTTTATTTAAAACAAGATAAGCCATATAAAGATAATCCATGCATGGAAACTTGTGTCAACATTTTCCGCGTTATAGTGCGTCACAGACTCGGCTTCTGGAAGTCAGAATACATGGCTGAGTTTTACATTTACAATTGAGTGACTTCCTTGGGAAACCGATCATTCCACTCAGGAATAAAGGCCTGAAACAGCCAGCTATATATAGCAACACAGTATGGGAATTACGCAGGGAGACGCCTCTTCTTCTTCTTTTGTACGCTTTAATTGAAGTCTTTAACCCAAACCGCACCACAACGGTCTGCGTCATAACCTTGGCTATACGCCCACCACATGGTGCAGCGCTCGCCATAGTAATGATTGCACATGTATATTAGTCACGGTAATAAGTGGTGGGAGGAAAGCCACAAAAACTGGGGAACTTAACAGGGACCGAAAACCAAAAAACCGAAGCCCAAGTTCACATGTAATTGGCACCAGCGGGGTTTGAACCCAGAGCCTACAGAGGTGAAGAAGAGGAATATAACCCCAAGGGAGACTGAAGAGTATTTCCCAAAAGTATTGTGCGTCACTTTTGTACCGCGACCAAGACGTCCCAGCAGTAAGAAATGACGACCGGCGCCGGTCGGTCAAATATTAAGTGGCAGTAACTAACAGAGAAAAACAAATTGTAAAGGCTTGTGTTCCATATGAATACCAAGTCTGTAGAAATAATAAGGCCTATTCGTAGATTTTGTTTTTAGCGTAATACAAAGCGGACACTATGTCCGTGATATACTACGCAGACGTTATTAAATGTTCATTAATATAAATTTGTTGACACAAACTTTTGTGTCAATATAATAAAGCCAACTATAATAAATCGTGTGGTAACCCGTTTCATGCTATTCCACGAACGTTGTATTTTGCTCATCCACCCAGCCCTGTCCTCCGGCCGGTAGGCCCTATATACTGGTATAGACGGTATCCAAAAAATGGGATCGGTCTGACGGTGTGCATCTCGAATAAGCGTAAACATTTTCCACGAAATTGACCAGAATGGGTTTACACGGTGTGCATTGAGGATGGTTCAAGTGGTCTAGTAATTATACTGTCGGTCCTCCCGATTTTTTACCAGTGAGGACATGGACACAACATTTGTTTAGGGCCTTATCCGATGCGGGTTTTGTGTGGGTTTTACAAGTGTTAATCTGACACCAGCTGCCCCGAGCATACAGTGTAGATACTTTTATGCAGTTTTTAACAATCCAATCAAGATTCATTCGATTTCACGTTGTATTCAAGCAAATAAATACGTTGTGCCATAATCTATACACGTACACTGTACATGTATTATAGCCTATACATGTACATCAATATACACGCTACGATAAAACTGAATGCGCGTTGGAGGCCTAGATAGATACTTGAGATTCCTAATAATCATTCTTACAATAAGTGTTCAGTCTTCAACAACCATTCCAAGGGTTTAGAGTGTCCAAAATTGAGTTATATCATACAACATCTGGAGATTGATGTACAACTGCTCATATTGCGCTCGCGTTACCGTGTTGGTGTGAAGTAGTTTATTGTAAGCATGCATGGCTAGCCTCTTCGCAATAGCTGCGACCAGTTTGCTGTACGTTAAAACCCCAGTTGTGTTCCTCATGAGTTGAACCTACCATCGCGGATGTATATTGTGCGACTTTGTGATTACAACTTTATGTGACTAAATCTAACAACTCAACTTAAAAACCTTTAAAACGTTTAAAACTCCAGATGACGCTACCTCATAACGACCCCATGGTTTGCATTGTACATAATTATACATAATATACAGTAATACAAAATAGGTCAATGTAATAATAATATACATGTAATAATATTATACTAAGTGTATAATTTATGTTTAATGCCATGTTTAAAGCGGTATCAACTTCCAACATTAGTGAAAGTAAATAAGAGACATCGATGATAAGGTAGTCAAATTCCAATTTGCCAACTGAAAAAAAGTATACCGATACATAATAGCTGTTAGTGGGGATTTATACAGGCTGCCGATTTCTAAAGACCACAATACACGTAAAACAATATCGCGACTGTGGTAATACAGCCAAATAATACATGCTATTGCTATGGTAACCGTCATCAAGTTTGTGGCGTGCTTTTACGGGGGGGGGGGGGGATAAGTGTCGGCGATAGAGCATATCGTTTTCGGTCGATTGAACGGATATACCTGTCTCGATCTTGCTGTTTTTTAAGGCCTTTTAGTTTATGTACAGTATATTGGATTTTTTTGCAGTATAGAATCGTCGAGGTGCAATAAAAAGTAATTCGCGTATTATGAAACGGTTAAAAAAGAGGGCCACTTTCGTAGAATTCCTTTTGTCTAGCTAGCGCACATAATTTCAAGAACAACTTAAATAGTAGACAAGCTAATTCTTATCTTCCGTAGTGGCCTGCCCATCCGCCCGTCAGTGTCCGCCCGACAGCCCACCCGCTCAACGGCCCACCCGCCTACCTTGCCTGTTCGCCTGTCCGCCCATTCGACATCCCACCTATCTGACAATCCACCCATGCCGTAATCCCGTGATAAATTATCTCAGTGTGTCGACATCCTACTTTTTTGATGTCGTTTTCCCATGATAATTTATCTCGGGATGTCGACATCCTAATTATTTTTATGTCGCATATCCCGTGATATTATTCTCAGGATGACGACATACAACTGGAGAGATGTCGTCATTCTAAGCCGATGTCGACTTCTTTCCTGCGTACGTCATCATCCTGATGACGTACAACACGTCGGATGGCACTTTCAGAGCTCCGTACTGCAATGCAGTCTCAACATACTTTATTATACGGCCCCGGGCGCGTGCCGAGGTCGTAGGGAGGTTAGGGAGGGGAAGTAATTATTGTTAGGGTTAGTACAGTAGTGTGTACATGTACGTCATGTCAGGAGTCAGGACCAAAATGTTGGTCAGTTCTGCAAATTGAGTAGGCCTAATCGTAAATCCGTAATGTGGGACGCTTCATAGATCCCGCCGCCCCGCCAGCCCTTCAAGGCCGTATCATAGCTAGCTAACCAGAGCTAGTCCAACCCCCACCACACCAACCATTGTCAAGCTGTTGTCACCCAGCTTGGTTGATCATGATATTGCCCTACAATGGCTACGGCTATGCCATTTGCCGACGCAAATTCGCCAGCACTTAGACCATGGAGGTATAATTTACATCCATACATCCATGCTTAGACTAAGTTTATTAAAATTAATGGAGCCATGGAGTTGAATGGAATGTTAGGGTTGTTTCTTATCATCATGTTTGTTATGCTGCTGCTGTTGTTGTTACTATAGTGAGTGTTGTTCCTGCATCAGTGCATGGTTAGTGCCATGCCACTGTGATGATTTAATCATCTTTGATCCAGAGTAATTTCCGTTGGAGCGTCGATCGATGTAAAGGTTATCCGTTTTAGAACACCATAAAATAACAATATTGTGAGTGCAGTACATGTCTGTGGTTCTAATAATTAATTAATATAAAATACTAATCCTAATTCACATTACACAGTAACTAATTTCATTATTTTTGTACCGGACACATACTTAGTCCTAACCTCATGGTCCTGTGTGTCTCTCCAACTTCAAAGTCCAACTACCACCAGCTTAGGAGGGCCTACTTCATAACACAAAGTGCTAGGCCTAGTTAGGTTCTAAATTGTTCCTAATTGCAAGAATGTGAACGGAGTTTGTTATTTGTGTAAAGGACAATGGTACATTGGACAATGAACAAATCCTAACTGTTTGACAATATCATAAAGTGATTTGGGAATTCTATGATAAAGTGGAACGGAGGCTAGTATTGCAGTAATATACATCTGTGGCAATGTTGAATACAACATACAATACATGTAATTAGACTTTTCGTATAAAAACCAGAGCTACAGAGTGTGGATGATTTCTTGTGTCCAGGACAGAGGGTACAACTAGGATTTCTTGTACATGTAGGCCTAGTATAATAGGGGAGAAATTAGAACAATTTTAACAGGTTCTGTAACTAATAGCTACGATTCTTCATTTATAAAAGTTTGGAAGCCAAGAAATTGAGCAGAAAGCCAGAGATGTTTTTACACTATTCGCAGTAGTTGTGTGTAATGTAACTGTAGGCAGTCATAAATGCTCTTCTAAAAAGAAAATTATAGGTACCGATAGTCCTCCTACATGTATCCATCATCCCCTTCCTTCATCCTCGCCTGGATCCTGTCCTCTCTAACCCTCTCATACTTGGATTTATTTAAGGTAGTTAGAGTAAAAGCTGATACTGTTTGGTGTACCCTCTGGCTCAGTCATGTCTACTGAGGTCTCTGCACTTGACTGAAGAAGGAAAAACAGATGGGGAAAACAGATTATTCTAAACAGATTACAGATATATGTAAACAGATATATATGCAAACAAAATGCCTGATTCTCGTAAAAAGTGGCGAGCCGTATAAATATATTTCAGACTAATCTTGCGACCACGTACTAAACAGTTCCAGTTGCGAAAGGGTGATCAAAGTCGTACATGTATGCTACACAGCAATTTCTGTGGAATTTCACAGAAAGTTTTTTCTTACTCTGTTTATTTGTTTGTCGTAGAACACTATTGACGAGTCTGTAATGTTTTCAAAGCAGGCTGTAATACTAATAGAGTAATTTCGTGGCAAAATGGCATCTAAGCTGACACAGCAGCTTTTTTTGGGGGGGCGGGGGAGGGATTTGACAGAGTGAGAAATAGATTTCTGAAAATAGATTTCTGAATATACTGTATGCTTACTGAGTAGAATCTTCTATCAACAGCAAGTTGAAATTAGACCGAGATTAGAGCTTACATGAGATTAGAGTATTATATGTTGATAGCCAAACTGCTATAATCTGTGCTTTTCGTGTCTTCAATTTTGAATTGGGACTAGTTTTTGTTTTTTTTAAGTCCTAAATTAAGAAGCAATGTTTTAGTTGGTAAGAGCACTTCTATGATGAAAATTACATCTTCTACTGATTAAAAAACAATAAGCACCAAGAAGAAAGATGTAATTGGCAAAATATTTTGGTTTATGTTCTGCGATCTTGTCACAGTTAAAAAAAAATAATACTGTACAGTACATGTTCTGTAGTACAATTGCTGTGTTTGTTAAAGCAGCTGTTTTGTCTAATCTAGTGGCTGGCGTTAATGTCTGCTGGTTGTTTGTATTTTTAATGACAGTAAAAACTCAAACAGACTCATAATATTTTTTCCCCACCATAGTTGTCTCGGGCGGAAGCATTATTTCCCACACCCCACCCACAGAAATTAAAAATCAATGCACGAGCTGCGGTGGTGACACTATCTCATTGTACGTTATTAACAATCACTTTTTTGTTTGTCCTAAAACAGAGTATGCGTGCTTCGATGGCTTAAGGGTATACGTGTGATGATGAAGCTCACTGGTCAGCGAGATAAGATCGCTGTCATTGCACAGACGGGATTGCAGCCAGGCATGATGACATGTACGATGTATGCTTAGCGTGGAATCACTACAAAGATCAGCTTATCTGCCTGCCTGTGTGTGTGTGTGTGTGTGTTGATGCTGGTTCTTTACACACTTGCAGGGATAGAACATGAATTGGTTTGTTGTGCTACATTGTACATTTAACAAGTGTTAATTATAATTGGAGATCATACAACGTTTAAGGTTCTTCCGAAGGGGGGAGTAATGGCGGAATCTTCACTGCGTTCGTCGGAGTGCGTGTGTCACCGAAATGCAGGAAGACGTCGATATAGCAGCATAAGATTTACTTTTCTTGGAGTTATCCTAATGATGGGATGTCTGATCGCAATCTACACAAACCATTCCGGTACTGTAGACAAACAGAATAAACTGTTACTGCACAGAAAACATTTATTGGATAAAATCCCCGTTCAGAATATTAATGTCAGAACTCGACGTCTCCTGCAGGTAACCCAGTTGAGCAATTATAGCACCAGCACGCCGCCAAAGAAGGGAATTTATCCCACCAATATTTTCACCGAGGAACAATTGAAAAACGGCGCTGTCGTACTTCATGCATTAGGTATGCTGTACATGTTTGTTGCCCTCGCAATCGTCTGCGATGAATTCTTTGTACCGTCGCTCGGTGTAATCATAGACAAAGTGAAGATATCCGATGACGTTGCTGGGGCAACCTTTATGGCAGCCGGAGGGAGTGCCCCCGAACTATTCACGAGCCTCATCGGTGTGTTCCTTGCGCAGAGCGATGTCGGTATTGGCACCATCGTCGGTTCGGCTGTCTTCAATATTTTATTTGTGATCGGGATGTGTGCGATAGTTAGTAAAGCGGTTCTTAAACTCACGTGGTGGCCTTTGTTTCGCGATTGCTTGTTCTACACTCTCAGTCTAGTCGTTCTCATAGTTGTCTTCAATGATGCTAGGATTTACTGGTTTGAAGCCATTGCCTTGCTGGTGATGTACTTTTTGTACGTGCTATTTATGAAATTTAATGTGCAACTTGAACGGATCGTCAAGGCAAGATTAAACCGCACAATAAAAACTATCAGCATTGCAGAACCGGTAAGTAAACTGCTTTAAACAAAATTTTTACCTTAAACCATTTACATGATGTATCAACCAATTTGAAATATGGTGGTGTTATTAAGCACCAGAAAACATTTAATTCTACTTATCACACAATCACCAAAATATCATAAATAAGTTAATAAATAAATTTGAAAAAAAAAAATTATGTTTGGTGTTGAAGCATCACTTTCTATGACAAAATGCACTAATACTAGTAGTGTGAAAATACTATTACCGGTACATGTATTGTCACACATGTACCGACACTTCAAATGACTACTCAAAACCGAAATAATTGTGAGAAATTATAATTGCAAATGTTTACACGGCGAATAAAAGCATTTGCTACAATGCACAATTATACTACCTGTAATATGTACTGTAACTGTATTAAGCAAAAAATGTTTTCATGTACATGATACATTGTAGTACCCGTATGTACATGTATTTGTATGTATTGTACAGACATTGGCATCACACCAATATTGCAATTATGTCGATGTTGAGTGCCTTCCAAAAGTTTGAAAACAAACCTTTAGGCCCTATTGAGTTGTTGAATATATACAAGTTCATTAAACTCTGTATAAAATATCAAGTAAGATGTTTAAAATCGGAAATGTTGTTAGACCTACTGTACTTGTACAGAGTACATTATTATTTGCTGCTACACATGATAAGTATAGGAACATGTACTGTAAATGTAATGCAAGTTTCTTTACAGACTCAATATCGTATGTTTTCATGTACATTGTACATTTAAATGTTTTTTAACAGTTTTTCCATACACCAAAGCATGTAGATTGCCACAAGGATCGTATTATTAGCCGAGATATTGTTGTTGATTTTTAACAATGAGTCTGTTTAAAATAGTGAGCTGGTAGTGGTACAGTTTTACATGCAGCCACCATAATATGATGAGCTAATAAATTTTAGCTCGCCATGAGGATCCATGTAATAAGCCAACACATTATTATTAGTTTGGTATTACAACTTGAGGTCTGTTTTGTGCACATATAATACAGTTAGTACTTAGCATGTTACAAAAATATAAGGGCCTATGAGGTGAGCAGAAAAAATGTTGGTTGAAAAGACAAAAATCACAGAACACCTGGGTAAACCAAACAATTTGTACATGTACAGCTTTGAAAACAGCATCTGATTGTCAAAGTAAGCATGTAAAGGACCATGTATACATTTTACAGAAAAGACTAGAATTATGAAGAAATTACTGTATCATAAATGGATAAAACTATCTTGGAAGTACGTATACAGTAGTAGAACATCTGTTCTAAAAATTGAAATGTTGACTTTGAAATTTCGCTAAAAGTAGATTCATACAATAGATAACCAATTACCCTAAGGTTCTTTTTGCACTGTAGTTTCTGTGGCACAAAGTTATTAAGTTTTTTTCTGCATGTGTTGCCACTCCAACCTACATCCATGATGACTAGAGGCTTCAAATGTCAATTCCTCCTCCTCGTGCTCCCGCCCGGCCATCCGCCACTCCAAAACAGCTTTCTCTGACGCCAAGGAGCATACATTTTATATTGGCTGGGAGGGACTTAGGACCCATGCTGAAATGGAGAGGAAAATAAATTAATCTTGTTTCTGGTCATAAATTCCACCCCAAACACTTTGATCTTGTAAATGGTTTTGTCAATGTCAGATTTATGTAACCCGCAAAAGAATTTAAAGCCAAATGAAACAAGTTATCAACTGGTATTGAGGCCAGCAACTCCTGAAATAAAAGAAGTTGTAATGGAACTCATACATGTAATGTTAGTGCCTGCTCAATCTCTCAAATTTACTAACTTGATCATTGTGAGGCCAATAACTTACATAATCATTTTAAAGCAATATTCCATGCTATTTATTTTCAAATTCTTCAAAGCATTTAATACTCTGTAGCCTAAATGTACATCTTTGTGAATGCAAAAGTGCCATTAAAATTGTAATTAAGGCGTATGTTTTGTGTATTTCCTCCTACATACATGTTTTTCAAGTTTGGTTGCTGCTATTGGTTACCGCTATTATCCGTCAGGCATTGCACAATAATTTATTGGGGGTATTTTGAAAAAGTATTGTGCATGTTAATTATCATATTACAGTGTAGTGCATGTTGAAGTCAACAAAAAATGTTGACTCATCTACATGTACTGATGAGCAAGTGTAAAGAACTTCCCACCTTAGGCTGTGTGTACCTTGATTATTGCCTTTTTTTTTTATGTCAGAAGGCATTTTTAACTAATCTGGGATTGTACAGTATACATGTATGTACAGTATTGCGATGCTTATTTTATTTAGCCCAATGTTATTACTGAATATCCCTTTAATCAGTTATTTCTAAGTTTAACTTCTCAATTTTCAATCAGCAAATCATTTGGTCCGCAGCCAATCCCTAAAGTTCGATTAGTAACTCATGAATTGAGCCATTAGACCTCTAAAAATTCAATACTAAAATTTGCTCAGTTTATGCCAATAGCGTTACACATCAACCAATTTATATTCTGGGTAATTTCAAAAGCTACATGTACATGCATGTACATATGCCAGGGATTAAAGTAAAAAAATTCAATAGACAATATAAACCCATGCAATTTACAAATCCCATACATGTATACATACATGTACACGTACACAAATAAGTTTCTTTTTGGTTTAAAGGAAATTTCAACTTACATACTGTACACGTATGCATGTTTGATTTGGGTTTTCTCACACTAAAATCTGGTAATTACCACAAAGATTGAACAAGAACATACGTGGTCTAAGAACATCCCAGGTACTTTATGTTTTTGGCCTATTAACATTTGGGCAAATAACGTGTCTGAACGATTTGCTGAAATCACTCTAGGCTAGTGATCGATGGAGATGGAGAAAATAAATCTTATAACATGCACATTACATTTGTACATGGTACACTAGTCTGATAATGGAAGGATCTGGAAAGTTCCTGTTGAGAGTTCTTGAGATGATGATGAAGGCTTGTGTACATGTACAAACATGTACTAACACATAATGCATTATCTATAGTATAAACTAGTGAGTGTGAATTGAAGAGAACAAAATCTAATCTTTGATTGATGATTGATTAGTGGTTTGGTTATTAAACATGGTACACTGTTCAATCTTGTATTAAATGCAAACATGCATGTCAATACTGCACAAGGCACAAAATGAGGGCATAGACATTACAGTGCTGTCAAGTTATCTTGTTCAATTCATAATTATTAGTGATGTAAGATGGCCCGAGTACATCAATCTTCAATAGACAAAGTGAAGTCTATTTTCAAGTGAATGCTCTAATTGAATATTTCAGTAAAAAAAGAACTGGAAACTGGAAATTTGGGCACATACATGTACACTAGATTTGTAATACCAAATCTGGCAGCTTAAATATCATATCAGTTATAAATAATTATTGCTTCAACAATTAGACAAATTCACCAAATGCACATAAATGCATACACTGTACATGTAGCAATTCTACAAATATAATTATCTTCATTCTTTACCAGGAATATTATATGCTACAAACGTGTAACGTAGCAAATACATGGACATGTATGCAAAGATTAAGTTATTACATGTAATTGATCTTAATAAATTTGATGCTACGTTTTTAACTGACACATACAGTGTATACATGTACATGTACTTGTAAGTACTGTATGTATACATGTACGTGTACATGTACACTAAGTATTTTGTTTAAAGTCATCTATTTCGTCGATATTTTATTCAACTATTACAAATACGTTTTATATTGCTGTAACACCTCATAAGTAAAACAGTCCCTTTTAGCATGATGCGGCCACAAAAAAAGGCTTTTACTTTAAGGGAACCAACTGTCAAACAATTCTGGGCACAAAGAGTTTACAGCTGAATTTAAAGGAGAATTTTGTATAATGGAGAACTTCCCCTAGTTTAATACACATACATGTGTGTTTATATCCACCCACTAAGCAGCCATATACATGTAGGTCTTCAAACAACTTTAGAAATGACAATTCTACTAACACATTGATCCCATTTTATTAAGTTCGGAGGACAAACACAGTAATGCCTGGCAGTAAACTGCTGACAGCATGCTTTAGTTATTTTTTTATAACATAAGTTGTCCATTCAGTCCTTGTGATTAAAAGCAAACATTCTGTTGTTTAGACTTTTGTTTGTCATCTTTAACCTTAGCCACGGCTTATCCTTACTTAGCAATTGCTGAGACAAGTGCCTCTGAATTGTAAAGTTTCAGCAATTCACCGTACCTCGTACATGTATGTTCCTCGGGCAGACATTCATAATTACTACTTTGCATAGCTGTTGGAATGTGATACTATACATGTAGAGACTTTCGTGACCCTTATAAATTTAATCTGAAGTACGTGTATGTATGAATAAAAGAAATGTTTTCCCCCATCCTGCCAAAGCTTCCCACCTGGCCCACAGAAGATAAATAATCTGAAATATTATATATTAACCCTTTCATTACTGGATATGTGCGTGTTGTATGTTTGCTCAGTCAGGGAAACACCCAATATGGTCCGCAGTGTGGGCCCTGGGGTGTGAAAGGGTTAAGACATTGGTGAGATTACAGCACCATAGTCCTTGGCATGGAAAGTAAGATAATAATTCCGCACATACGTACATACACTGTACATGTATATAAACATGCACAACCAGTTATTCCTAATGCTACATGAGAAAATGTACTAGTAATTTGACCAGCAACATGTGTGCTGTTAAGACATATTGAAATGAAACTTGAGACAGTAGTTATCAAGAAGGTGTTAATTGACTGTTTGTTGTAACTGGGATCATAGTCTCTAGATAGTGTTGTTACATGTACTATATATAATGGTGGTAGCCAATGGGCAACCCCATAATTTTCCAGTTTTTAGAATGATACTAATCTGTAAGTCAGTGATTCCTTGCCAAAGGAAAGCCCACAATGTCTGTAGAAAGTCAGTAATGTTAAAAATGGAACTGTGATTTAAATTTAAAAAGTAAGAATGATTTTACATCGTCTCTAGTTTTCTGTTTTTTCTGTGACAGTTTTGTATAGTTACCCATTTCTGTACCTGTCCACTTCCACTTTTCTTTGTCTGATTTTCTTAACTTCCCTTGTTCCTGTATATTTACTACATGTAGTTGCTGTACTTTGCTTGCACCTGTATTGTTACCAGCTGCTCTACTTGCCTTGTCCCTGTTTTGCCACAACCTGTCCATAATTACATTTACGTGTGTGCAAGGTAAATAACGTTTTGCCTGTATGCATACTATACACTCAGTGTGTATGATGACGTCACTGTATGCTTAGTACAGGCAAAAGTTATTTACCAATATATGTATTACCCTTGATCAATGAAGTGTATCTTAAATCTAATTATTTAAGCATAATTGTATAATATTTATTAGTATTGTTAATGTTGATGGAGTATGTTGATTCTTGGCTGAATAAATAATAATACCGTAATAATGATAATGGTATTTTTTCTATAGTAAAAACAATACCACAAGATATTTGTACATGTATGCAGGGGTGTGCCCCCCTCCCCCCTCCATGTTTAGAAACCATTTATTAAAAACATAAACTAATTTAGCTTTAAAAATATGCACATAAAATAACGCTTCATCAAGACTTATTGTTTAAACCAATCAAGTGTTCATTGCACCTACATGTACATGTACATACATGTACACTTTCTCCAAAAAATGATACCAAGTAATTTGATGTATTAATGAATCATTCCGAATTACGATAACAAAACATGGCCAGTCTGAACCTTTATTTTGTACACATCCCTTTTCATTTTACTGAGTAAACCTTTTAGTCCTACAAATAAATCTTGGAAATTCCCAGTGACCATTAATGGGGGTAGAGATTACCCTTTCCAGTTGAACTATTGTTTGTCTCCGCCCCTAGCTCTAGAATGGTTAAAGGTTGCCAGCTAGGTCTCAGTCAGCAAACTTTAAACTCACTTTCATCTGTTGACTTTTGTCAAAGTGTTGCTTATTAAATGCTACCTGCTGTGAGAGTTGATAATGGATTGCAATCTTTTATGCCTTCATTATAGTGCCATTTGGCAATCTGATGTGAGATATATCTTAATACTTTGTACATGTAGGTCACTCACCTAGGCCTATACATGTAGAGTAATACATGTACATCTGTCCTTAGGTATAACTTTTCAAAGTATAAATTAAAATCTTTCGTTGAACCTCAAGGAAGAAAAAGCCAGCATCCTTTTATCCAAACCCTTTGTAATCGGATAAGGCAATCAAATTTATTCAGTCTGCAACAAGAACAGGAAAACAATCCGTACATCGGCCATTTGATTAAAGAGTCCCTCTAACAATATTTATTTGTTTTCATATTTTGCCTGTTTAAATAAAAAAAGTATCAAACTGGAATGTTATGGTTTTGGTTTACATTCTGCCAGTCTGCCAAATTATATTAGGCTAAAATCACTATTTTCGGAAAGTCTGACGTGCTCTGCTCACAGTAACTGGATTTTCATTAGTGTATTTCAACGGGAATTGTTTTACTTGAAATTACTTGGAATTGTTTTAGAGAAAGCTGTATTGTCACTTCCATGACAATGAATTAAGGTGTATTTTACTAGGTGAATTTTTGATCCTATTAAATAAAATTTTAAGCGCAGATTAGGCTTAAACCTATGAAACTTTACCAGATTCTATGGTTCCAAACTATCCGAAATTACTTCGGAGGTAAATTTAATCGGAAGTACATGTATGTAAACTGCCCTCAACTCTTGTCATGAACACGCGTCGTGGCTATTGAATCATGTATGATGTTTTTGTTGACATCTTAGCACACTGAATCAATAGTAATAATTTATGCAACACTTGTCGGAATACACTTTTCAGAAATTTCTCAAATAAATTATTGCACATTTACAGTATCTTGCACTACGAAATTGAAAACTGTAAACAAATATTTTAACAGTTTAAAACCTTGAGAAATATGCAAATATGAACACCAAATACAATACAAAGGTTTTTTCATACAATTAAGTTAAGCTTTTGTATATGCTACATGTATGTTTTGAAGACTTGGTGAGTCTGGAAAATAACCTGGAATATTGCTTTACATAACAATTTCAGATACATACATGTACATGTACAATTAGAAAAACATGACAACAGTCAATAAACGTAATAAAAACATCTGTGATGATACAACTACATTTTAAAGTTATTGTATTGCTTAATGTTTGTCTGTCAGTTATCATTTAGTTGGTGTTTATTCCCTTCCTGATAACAACTGACCTTCAATTTCAACCCAGGAAAATTAGTCAAGAGTACATAAATAACTGCCTATCACATAATAATAGATGGATCAATAGGTCTTATCACATAAAATGTACATTGTATGTTCTAACAAAGTACATCGGCATGTACGGCTGCATTGCAAATTTAGCATGGCTACATGTACCCAGCAGCAGAGTAGATGGAAATGGGAAATGCCTTTTGATGAACTACATGTACGTGTAGTAATATATTGTCTTGAAGAATGTTTCCCATTAGAAAATCACAATAGCATTGATTACAAATGACATCAAATACGCAAAAGGACCCAGATGCATGCATTAAACTTGGCTGATTGTGTGTTTCTGCAGTATTTTATTAACTAAGAGGCTAAAATTAAGTATTCTGTGATCAAAAAAACGTAGTACCGGTAATACTGACTTAGTAAGATCTCTTGGGTGTCAAAGATTAAAATCAACCAGCAAAAAGTCTGTTTTGAATTTATACATGTACATACAGTGTACATTGTACGTGTACATGTAGGTAAGATTTTATAGTACGGGTATTAATGTACTTTGTTTTATGACAATTTTGTCGTGACTGAAACAAACAACTGATCAATGTCTGCTTCTAGAGGGTGCCAGGGGGATAAATCTATTTTTGAAAGAAGGCTGCATTTGTGATCACCGCTAGTATTACTTAGGTCTGAGCTATTTCAAGGAGTAGGGGCGCACACACTAGTTACAAAGATGCAGTTAATGTACAGATTTTCATTTTTTCTACAATAAGCTTTTTGAATTTGCAGACATTGTTTAGCTGTTCGTTTCGGGTAAGTATGCAGTACTTATAGCAATATCAATTGTGAAAGATGCTGGGTGACTCGAAATATCAGTCTCTCCAGAGCCTATAGTCACGCTCGTTTCTGTAGCACTAATTGAATGAGTGGGTGTTAAACCCCCGAGATGAGATGCTAGCCCATCACAGATTAACCCATGGTGTATCATACTCAAGAACACAACACAGTGATCACAGCAAGCCTCAGAACCCAAGACCACTAGATCAAGTGTCCGATGCACTAACCCTTCTAAACCACTTTGTCCCCTTGTGGGAATACTCTGCCTCGGATCACATGTCGCAGCAGTGTGTTCAGTCAGGTGAAATTTTAAAGACATGTACATGTGTTACACATAATGTGCTTTAAATGCAACTATAAGTCAGTGTACCAGATAATTATTTTAAAAATAGATCCTGCAATGACTTATCATTCATGATAGATTCTTTCTGTATGATTACTTTATGTTCAGGTGTATATCTGATGATCTGTGATAGTTCACTCATTGCCATTGTCCCAATGTGTCTGAGTGTGATTCTCACACAGTGCTTTAAACAGTCTAATCTTCAGATAACAAACAAGTTAATATCTAACTGCCCAGGTGAAATGAGTGGTGGTTACATGATGGGTTGGGCTAATCATGTGTACCAACAACTGTATACCTGAGGTCGGGTTACTGTACTCTTGGTTCAATTTAAGTACTGTACAACGGTAACATCTTTGTTAAGATCATGATTCTGAGTGATACTTGCAACCGTATTCTGAAATTATTTGCTATGTCTGGTTTGTTAATTTGTTATTGTGCAGGAATTGTTCCTATTCAGATAGGAGTCTGAAAATTACAATGAATTATGGACTAAACTTTTATATCCATTTGTAAATTGTACATCGTAAGCATACAGTTGTCATAATTTAAAATGTCATAAATTATGGCGACATGACCCTTAGAGTATACATGTACCGGTACATCTCCATATTATTAAGTACGTTTCCGCTGTAGTTGTAATTGATGTGCATAAAAAATTGTAGTGGCTATGATGAATGGTACCGTATAGTGTACATTGTATGTATTATCGAACCAATGGTGATATGAAAGGCATACATGTATATACAGCGAGTACTAGCCCTAAAGGCTAGGCCTACATGTACATCCTACTGCATTCAGTTTTAATTAACTTTAGACCTCGCTGTCGTCGTTATGGATATTTTAAAGATTTTATCAACCTTCGTTTTCTCTCTCAAGATATGTTGCAGCCATGCTATGAAAACATACATGTCAGTAGTGTGTTTCTGTCCAAGGAAAAATGTATTATGCAGTATACATGTATGACTCAAATAGGAAAATACTTTAAAGGTTCGATCTATTTATAGAAAGTTTTAGCCAGAGGTACATGTACGTGTAGATACTGTACATGTCTGGGTATCTTTTCAATTTAAACAATTCAACCTGAATTAAATTTCAAAACTCCAAAGTTAAATATCCAGTTTTACATTTACCGGTAAATACCCTGCTTTCAATTTAGACACCCCATTCTAAATTAAGACATCCTTTTTTAAATTAGGACATCCTTTTTTAAATGTAGACACCCTGATTTAGGTTTAAACACCTTGCAATTTAGACACACCGCTATAAATTTAGATAGTGCATTTTAACAAGTCTGAAATTCAATGTACTATGTAATCTGTATTTTTTTTGTATTTATTCTGCATGAAATCTCAGTCTTATATTTTTTCAAGTTTGTTCACTTTTCTTAAGGACAAAACTTTGCAACACCTGAACAGAGTTTTCATATTCTTTTGCTGTTCTGTGATGATGAGACTGTATTTGGCCAAAAAGACAGATCTCAAAATTGTCTTGAGATGTGGAAATTATGGCATACATGTAGGTACATGTACATGTACGTGTACTGTATGTACAGCATTGGCAGTGGCAAGTTCCTAATTCTATTTTCTAATGCCCTTCTCACCTACTTGGTTGTTTGTCCCCATCTATTCTCACGTGTGCGTCACTCTATCCCTGTGCTTCCCTACTCATAGTTCTCACCCCGCTCCCGTCACGTTCGAGCAACCCCCCCCCCCCATTTAATCTAACCTCCCCATCTAATCTCTCCCTCTAACCTCCTCCATCTACATGTAATTCTCCCCCTCTCACCTCCCCCTCCCACCTCCCCCTCCCTCTTTCACCTCCCTCTCTCACCTCCCTCTTTCACCTCCCCCTTTCACCTCCCCCTCTCACCTCCCTCTTTCACCTCCCTCTCCCACCTCCCTCTCCTACATGTAGCTCTCTTCACTTCACTGTGACTCGATTCTCTGAGGCACAATCCACGTACATGTACATGTACATGTATTGTATATTGATTTATGTGAGGTGTATATACCTATTTAGACATTCATGATACAGTTCCACATTTCAAGACAAGTTTTTGGTACGGGTACTGTATAGCACTGTACATGTATAGGGATTTTTTATTCAATTGAGTGAACTGTGTACAATCTAATGTACTGTGCCGTATTGTATACATTTGTGTGTTTACCGTACATCTCACATATTAACCTTGTTAATTTACTTCAAAAGAGAAAAACTATGCAAAAATCAAGTTCACTTGACTGGTGATTGAACTACAGGTTTTAGGTTCGAGTTCTCCATCCACGCACATGTATGGAAGCACTCTCCCTTGTTTCTGTAATTTGGAATCTTTCAAAAACAGAGTTTTACAAAGAAAGAACAATGTAGTCTGTAGAGATGAAAATCTAGAGTAAAGTTTCTAAGGTAAAGTAAGCCTTGTTCCCTCAGATGGCAAGACATTTCTGGTCACCAGTTTAGGCACCTCAACAATTCCTCAGTTTCTGGTCTTTAGTGGTCATCATACTTGTCTTAACCACAAGTACAATATTCACAATCACTCTATGTATTTCTGTAAAATTGGTGTTTGGATTATAACTGAGTGTACCAGTAATGAATTTGCACTTTAGAGATAAAACATAGATGACCCTACATTAGCTTACTTGGTGTTGATTACCACTAAGGCTTTGGTAACTAAAAAGCCTTCCAGCAAGAAAGCTAGTATCATTAATAAGGCCGGCAGACTCCAGAGGCATTTTGGTCCAGTAATATATTATGGTTATCACGGTCAACCATCTCATATTATCACACATTGGCATGCAGGATCACAGACAAGATTTGGGTGTCAGAATTACCGATTCCAATATTGAATCTTGTGTGGGAAGTTGGGTCGTTGGGATGCATTCTAAGTGAGTCCATGGAATGACCACTTACTTTGTACATGCCCCATATAGGCCTATAGGGAGGTGTAAGTTATTCGTGTGATAGGCTGATGAGGGAACTGTGTGGTGTTGCATTTCTTCCCCCCAAAAAAGAAATTAATTTGCCAAGGATCTCTGCTAGTACAGATGTAAGCCACTGCAATACGTTAACAGATTTTATGCAGTTGGTATGTTGTGAATGTGTGTGTGTACACAAAAGTAGTAACTGCAGGTTTTGATATAGCTACATGTATGCACTGATGGGATTAATAAATCAATAAAATAAAAACAAAGAGTGGTATGCCTCCTCCTAACAATTAAATGTACATGTACCTTGCAAAGAAGTTTCAGTTGTGCAGAAATATCCCGGTGTGGTTTATGCTTTGGTGGAATAATAATAGTTGCATGTACATGTATGGTTCAACTTTAAAAAGAATTGTGCGTAATTATGGATTTATCTTGGCAAAATGGGCTAAGATATATTTTTGGAGATAATTATTTTTTATTGATTACATCAGAATATAGACATGTAAGAATACATAGAGCTAGTTTTGGCCCCTAATAACATATGTTGAACCCGAACGTCGAATGTTACATGTAGGTGTGGCCATGTAAGCTAGAAAGAAACACTTTTGTATCATTTATACATGTTGTAGTTGTGCTCTCTAACACAGTGTTTACCGAAGTGATTGTCTGTACCGGTACATGAAATTAATAATGGTGTTCCACTTACGGGTGATCTATCATTATGTGATTGGGCCCTGTGTTTTCAATGACATAACTAGGCCAGAGAATAGGTTGAGTAAAGCGTAGCTTGAAACCAATCACGTTTATACTGTACAATGTACATGTGCAGAGTAGTGGACTCGTACAGGTAGTAAAACTTGTGCATAAATCTGTCAGGTACGTGTACGTGTATGTATTTGTCAATCTAGTTCCTTGTATAAACTTGTATGGCCAGAAAATAAAATCCTCTCCATGGTATACAAGGCTGCCCCTCTCACTAGTTTTAACTAATTCACCACTTCACTTTTATCAAGCAACTGATGCCAGTGACTCAATTGGATTGTAATTGCTTTAATTCACTAGTCAATAGATCAATATACATGTTGTGAAATCTGGGCGGCTGTGCAAACTGGTTAGTTTGAACTGCTGTTCAAATTACCGTATCAAGTGATGATGCTACTATAGTGCAGATGATAATGAACACTCAGTCTTGCTGCTTAGACTACATTGGTAGGATCCGTGGGATTATCATGGCTATATAGTGTGTGTCCAGGGGTCTGTTCAATATTTATGTCCAAGATTGTGTCCAGAGGTCTGATTATTGGGGATCTGACCGGG
>JAVCKS010065792.1:0-22325 GCA_032273685.1 Pteraster tesselatus | reverse complement strand
TAGCCGTGTTGCGGTGTCTGAAATCCTACCTGTATGCGAATTAGGCAGCACGCACGAACATTAATGGGACCAGACTTAGAAAGAAGTACAGTTATTTGATTTGGGAGACATTAACAGTAGTCAATGTGTTAAACTGTTTATTTCAACCAGTGGTATCTTATTGAGACTGACCTTGTATAGTCCCACCCAATCCCAGTTGCTCGTCTTCGTGTCGGGTGCAACTTTGTAGGTGCAATGGGCATCTTCTCCTTCTTTCCATCTCTCAATAGGGTCAAAGGTCACCAAGGGTTCAATGCTTTCCATGTTGACCTGACGGGCACCGGAAAATAATATATCAAAAACAATTATTCTGGGGCAGAACTGTAATCAATTGTCATCAAGTCTTTGTGCGTTTAAACAGTAAGTATCTCTCTATAACCTTGCCTGCCCTACACCCTTTAGCCCAACTGTATTCTGTGTTGTACAGAATCACAAATATTTTCATGTTTAGTGGTTTATTTACATTATACATACTGATGACTAGAGATAATATATTTTGTGGTAATTTTAACAGATATATTTTCCAACTATAAATTTTGATTTGAGTGAAGCAAATTTGAAACTTTTACTCACCCTTAACTTGAACTCTGCACTGACTGGCTTGTGGTCACTCCACCGCATGTCGCCATGGGAACAGTAGTTTATTTGCCTGATGCCGAATTCCTTTTCCTGGTCCGGGTGTCCAGGGTTCACCTTCCACAAGATACGGTCTGTCCACGCCGGTGGTCGCTGCTTGGTACTAGAAACAAAGTTGAAGAAATCGCAATGTTGGTTTTCTTGGGTAATCACCTAGCCATGCCACTGCCCAAGATCCTCTACACTGTATAATCCATATGCAATTTTACTTTACCAGTAAACTAGGATCAACAATCTAAAGCGCTGCCCGTGAACTGTGCAAATACACTTAATAACAAATAGCATTTCTATAAACCCCCCGCCCCCCACAACATTTTCACCTCGTGTCAAAGGCATCCGTCTGAAAGTCATATTTGTAGGTTGGGATGAACGTGATGGGTCCCTCGTGGAATCCTTCAAACGAAATCTTACTCCTCATGGACAGTTTGAGTTGATCTTTCTCGAGTAGCACGTGGAGTTTATTTGGTGAGCTCAGGTATTTGATGACTTCACTGGAGAGGTCTTCAATGCGGTAGTTGAGATCGCCAAACCATATGACGTAACTGCAAAGCAGACAAGATTTGTTTATCCTCGCAGTCACCTAAAATATTACGTTCCCTACATTCTAAGTTCCCCCCAGTTTTTTGGGGCGAAAAACCATAACATCTGTCTACAATACAGACCCTTATGGTAGGCTATATAACTGCATCTACATAAGTAAGTAAATATTATTATAGAAAAGGCCTAAATAATACAAAAAAATAGTAAAACAATTATACAAAAAATAATACAAAAATAACTTGGCTTAGACTCCACAGGTTCAGGCACTGCACAATGTTTGGCGAAATGTTGCACCCAGGTTACCACAGCCTACACTGCTTGGGTGTGCTGTGCCATAACCTTTAAACGTTGGCTTACTCATGCTGTAGTATTGTCGGCGTGACAGGATGAGAGAAGTTTTGGCTAGTAACAATCGTCTGGTACTCCTTGTCTCTGTCGGCCCAGTGCTCACAGTGAGCGGCTAGGTGAGTGTTAACGAGACACAACGAGCGACTGTAGAGATCCATCCTTATTGAGACACCACCCTTGTTGCCCTGAAGGGGGAACACAAAGGATTCCTCAGATTTTAAGTGACGTGATATTGTTTGATCAAAGCTCGTAGGCTTCAATGGATATGGGTCATTCCACCAGGATGGGACATGACTTGTTGCTGCTGCTGCTGCTGCTACTTGAAAACAAAGACTCTACACTATATCTTAAAGATAACCAGACAATTATTCAAGTAAAACAACAAAAAGGAAAGGTCCATTTTTACCCATGTTCCCCCAAGTCCTGTCCTGGTGAACTCCGTCTCTATGTTCCGGATGAACGGTAGGTGAAGCATTCGGGCAAAGAGAAGCTGAACAATGCCTTGCAGTCGAACAGAACTTACCTACAAAAACACACACACATATTATGAAATCAATATTTGAAGGTTTCAGAGAATGTTGAACCTTTTCAAAGAGCAAGCTAGTCTTGTTCTGAACTATCTTAACAGCAGAGACTTAAGGTTTGATGCTGAGGCATTGAAACGAACCTAGTTTATTGTGGTGTCAAAATTAAAGCTTCTTGCATTTGAATGGGTTTCAACAATTTGGAAAAAGCTTTTGATAGCTTTATTTACTAAACAATGTAAATGTACAGCCCAAATATTGAGTGAAGTTAAGCCTACATCTGTGCTCATCAAATCTGACAATTGCTTCCTTTAAGTGCCAGCTATTTGTTCATTTTTTGTTGTCACTGGTAATCGCTGTTTTAAAGGGAGTCCCTTACCATGACATAACCTTTTGCACACACAGCCGATGAGATTGCCTCAGTCCATGGGTCGTCACTGAGGGTGCTCTGTATGACCTCGTGGGGCTTGGAGCTGACCTCCTGCAAGCCGACTGCGTACAGGTCGGGTGCGTCTCGAGTGTGGAGCCAGACGAGATCTTTTAGAAGATCTTGGGGTGGTTCCAGGGTAGCCACATTATAGGTAAACACCACGATGCTTTAAACAAATAGAACAATTTTATGAAGGAAAATCGCAATTTGAACACCGTTTGTGTTATTAATATTCGTAGGCCGAGTGTATATCTATTCCTTACCTTAATTCCGCCATCGGACGAAAACGTAGGCCCCTGGCCCGGCGGAGTACAGTGTCAGTACAGAAAATGGCTTTATACTTAGTACTAAGTAATCCTGATGCCTTTTGAGATGTTCACGCCTCTATCAGTAGTATCACTATCATACTCGTGGACCAGGCCTTTTGTTGCAATATCGTCTTCATCCTCATCAACAATAATTATTTACATCCATCAGATCATGAGACCGTGCGTTCGTGCAAAACACGACCCCTTTAATTTTCAGACGTAGCGCCCTCAATATTTCCGATGCTTTATTAGTTTTGGTCTCGTGTGTTTGTCGCTGGCATGTGGCGCCCTCATTATTTCCGATGCTATTATAACCTTTACTACTCTTGTGGTTAGAGTACAAGATTTCACTAAACCGAAAACTAATTTGCCTCGATCGGAACATAAGATGGTGCGACGATGATGGCAGGGCGCTGAACGTTCACGGGATATCCGCTCTATTGATTGTTACCATAGCCGTAGCGAAATACATTGGTGCAATAAATGTTATGGATGATGTTTGGAAGTAGTTTTATGGATGAGGTTTAAAGACTGGGGGTTTTATAAACTTCTTCAAACTCCATCTATGATAACATTTCTTCAAACCACTTCGTCAAACTCAATCCATAAAACTTCTTCAAAACCCATTCATAAAACTTCTATAAACCCCACCCATAAAACTTCTTCAAAACCCGCCCATAAAACGTCTTCAAACCTCATCCGTCGGTGAAACGTCTTTCAAACCCCATCCAAGAGGCTTCGTAAATCTAACTTTTTATACATGGAGTTTTAAAAGATGGTTTACGGATGGGATTGGAAAATTGACCTCCCGAATTTACTTTGAAATGACACATTAAATGTTTTCTACGCTGTTTGGTTAAGCGCATCTGAACATTTGGCTCGGTGAAATATGGCGGTCATCTTGTAATTGACCTCCCACGATCCTCACAGTTCAAATTTGACTCCCTTCCACATCTGGAAACTGTGATATGTTAGAAATGTCATAAGATGCACATTGGTGTGGTGATCACTGCACTATGCGTTGAGTAATGGGGAACTCGGTCGATCCTCAAAGATCTTATATAGTGTGCAATAAATAAAGATATAGCTTGTTCCGATGGTGAGAAAATAGAACTGCTGCACACTGCATACTTGCTGTGATGACCTCGAGTATAAAAAATGTTGAATTAGAGCGGCCTGACGTTTCGATCCCAGCAGAATCTTTCTCAAATGCTATGTGTTCCGATGGTGTTAGCTGTGGTGCATGCCACAGCGGAATCATACTTGTAGAAAGATGGTAGCCGACAGTAGAATAAAATGCAGTTGGAAACAATTGCATGTAAGCCTTCAATTTAAAGTCAAATTGAAGGCTTACATTACTTTTGATTCATCACGACGCTTTTAATACTATCTTTGCTGTATTATACTAAAAAAGGTACGTTCCAGTAAATGTGAAGACCGCCCTCTATCAAAATCAGTTCGAGTAAAGACTATGTGGCGCTAACACGTACGCAATTAATTACGCACGTTGGCTAGCGCTACCTGCATATGGTAGACGCAGCATAACACAGTGCAGTACAGACATTAATTATAGAGTATCCATCGTTTCCAAACACAAAATGGTAATAATAAAAAACTTTGTACCAATTTGTAAAACAAATTATAATAATCCATAGTTACTTCTATGTGTCTAATACATTTACTGTGTTTCTTGTTTCTCTTTTACAGACCACATACACTGACAAAGGCTCGAAGGTAAGTTAAACTGGTAAAATCTCCAAAATATAGTGCCGCTGTTGCGCCGTTGCTGCGTGATATCATCATGCCGATATCAAGCCTGCGTGATATTTACGTGACTTTTCCTTTCAAAATTACCTAATTTTTTGTGTGTTTATCATTTGGTTATATATAGCCGGAGAAAGGGCGTTTTATTGCCTTCGATCATGTGACATTCTGGGTTGGAAATGCCAAACAGGTAAGAAGGGGGTTAGGCGGATGAGTTAGGATAAAATTTGTTTGAAAAAACCATGATGTCCTCCTGGTTGATTGGTCATTTTTGGGGGTGTGTCCATGTCTATCTCTGGGACCCCAAACCATCTCATCATTGTACATGTAGTATGATCAGGTCGTCGTATTTACTGTCTAATTATTAATTAAAGCCAATTTTCTCAGGTAAAATTCAGACTCTGTGGTAGTGTGGATCTTGAGGATTCAGAAATGGTTGTGCATAAATATTTTAGTTTAATATAGTGAATGGTTTTATTTAATTAAAACACAACCTCACTATTTTTTGACCACTTAATGGGAAGATTTAAAATAAAAACAAAACCGTATTTAGATAGATAAACGCCTTGTGAATTACATAATAGACAGGGCCTGTTATGTGTTTGTTTGTTTTGTTTGTTTGTTGGTTTAATTGTTGTTTTAATTGTTGGTTTGTTTGTTTAATTGTTGGTTTGTTGGTTTGTTTTGGAGCTTTTGGCATTGTGTTTAATTGTGTTTCTGTTCATATGTATGTTTATCTATTTATCTATTACTTAATTCTTAGCCCATTGCATGCTGTGTGTGTGTGTGTTTGTTTGTGTTTGTTCCTTTGTTCGTTGGTGGGTGTGTTTGTGTTTGTTTGTTTGTGTGTGTTTTAGTGTCTTTGTATGTTTGTGTGTTTTTGCTAGTGTCGGTTTGGGTGTGGTTTTTGTTTTCCACTGACTAAATTTCAGTGATGAATAACGGTTGAAATGTGTTCCTTTTATTTCAATAACACTAGGCAGCATCGTACTATTGTAACTGTATGGGATTCGAACCGTTCGCTTACAAAGGCCTAGAAACCGGTAGCAGAGATGTGGTGTCCCATGCCGTCAAGCAGAATAAGGTATGGAAGCACATGTTGCTATCCAATTATTAATGTCAACTATAAGTTTATAAAACAACTCTCACACCAAGCAAGGTAAACAGGGGCTCTTTGGTACACTCAAACACAATGTTGTCATAAACCACGCTGGCTGTGTGACATGGACCTCAGCTACAAAGAAGACGGGGTTCTAGCGCATTTCTGACAACTAAACGCAACATTGTGATATGTTTCCCACTCTACAACCAAAGGGTATTACCGGTGTGTCGTGGTATATGACGTTATATACAGGCTGTTCTATGTGAAAAAGGTGGAAATAAAAATAATGAAATGTTGGTTTAGCTTCATCTATATCAATACTTTCATAGTTTGTAATCAGAAAACATCGATATTGATGAATAAACACGAAAACAAAATATAAGTGCTTTCTCTCAATGTCATGTCAAATATAATGTGCACATTTTAATGTACCTCCGAATGCCGCAGTTCCACGGCAATTAAACATAGACCAAACTAAACTTACAATGTTTCCTTTTCAACTATCTATTGAAACCCAAACTTGTTTATTTGGTAACATAAGACCCATGCCCGTTCCACATGAAGTATCATGCATGCGTCAAAAAGGAATTGAGACTTAGTGCACTGTGCAATATGAGAACTGGGAACATAAATGGTAATCTATATAGAAGAGTAGAACATTATTGACATTTGACACCAAACTGAGAAATTGATATACTAATTTGTAATTTTGAAAAGAAAATTCTATATTTCTAGTCCTAATTTCTGAATATAAAATTAAAATGCAGAACCACAATTGTGTATATATACTAAATATTAGTATCGTTATTAATATTAATCTTTAACATTCATCCGCTTAACAATAATGCTTTTGTGGACATTTATCTATTGACAGTTGTACAATTTTAATATCTGCATTCATTCAAAGTCCAAATGTCTATAAACAATTACCATATTGAGTTGATAGTAGCATATGTTGATTGGGGGCTGTGTTCAAGGTGAAATTTTATTTAACCTAAAATAATTGTTTGTAGGCAATTTAGTCTCAGGAATATTCAGCTCCAAAGAAAACTTGTTCTCACAAACTTTAGAACTTTGTTCAACGGGTAGAGGAACACAAATGTGAACAGTTTCAGAGAGAGCTCATATTCAGCTTTACTTTCTTATAACTTAACATGCATATTTTTCCACCAGATTTCCCAGATACCTGTGCATGTGTAAACGTTTTGTTTCAGTGACCATTTTTTGTTGTTTTTTTCTAGCATTAGTTCTTCTATCCCTGGACCCCCCCTAGCTATACTAGACACTATAGTGCCATTTATAATAATAATGTCTGTCTATCCTTGCTATATTATTCTTGTTTAATCTTGTTCCAATCTTGTTCCAATCTTGTTCCAATCTTGTTCCAATCTTGTTCCAATCTTGTTTAATCTTGTTCCAATCTTGTTTAATCTTGTTTAATCCTGTTTAATCCTGTTTAATCCTGTTTAATCCTGTTTAATCCTGTTTAATCTTGTTTAATCTTGTTTAATCTTGTTTAATCTTGTTCCAATCTTGTTTAATCTTGTTTAATCTTGTTTAATCCTGTTTAATCCTGTTTAATCCTGTTTAATCCTGTCTAATCTTGTTTAATCTTGTTTAATCTTGTTCCAATCTGCCTGATGATCCATAGTCTTGGTGATGTCAACCGTACAGTTAATTTTATTTTTCAATTGTTACAGATCGTCTTTGTCTTCCAATCTCCATTGAATCCGACTGGCAAAATAACCGAGGGTAAGTTAGTTTTCAAAGTGAACGTAAATAAGCTACTGCTATAATTCTCTGTTGTTTGGTAACAGTAAAACATGAAGGAACAGCAAATTGCGGGTTTCCCCGATTTGTGCATACAATTTAGAATTCTAGACATCAATCTGCCTAGTGATATTCTGTAACCAAATTAATAGCCGAGACATTACAGTCCTTGTAATTGTTTTAGTTCCCGGCCAATGCTTGTTATTGATTGATTAGTGTTGTTTTGCTTACTGTCAGAGTCCCATTTCGTATTGTCGCTATTCCATTGGCAGAGATGGGTAGGCACCAGACTCTACACGGGGACGGGGTGAAGGATATTGCATTTACCGTTGAAGATCTGGTATCCATCTTCAAGGTGAATATGTGATGAATCTTTGGTGCTTGACTCCCTACATGAGGTCAGAGAGGGTGTACCTTAGTCAGACTGGAGTATGTGATGCTCTCAGTTCAATGGTTATCCCAAAACAGACCTGGAATCTTCTGGTCCATGTTGATGGGGGCGGGTCGCATTGTAAAAGTCTCATAACTAAAAACCCTGTGTGTTTGTTTCCGCTGACAATAACAGAAAGCTGTTGCACGAGGCGCGACCGTCGTCAAGGAACCATGGGAGGAATTTGACGACAGCGGCGAGGGCGGTTCGGTCATGTATGCTGTCGTACAAACGGTAAGAATCATTGGTCCTTGGGATATATTACAACTAGGATCTAGTGCTGTCTTTTCTTCCTGAAAGTGCAACCACATCTCCCTCTCAATCTCTTTCAGTACGGTGAGACCACTCACACATTTGTGGAGAGACGAGACTTCAAAGGTCTCTTCCTGCCTGGCTTCAAGAAAGCAATGTTTAAGAATCCACTGACTGATGTATTGTAAGTCTCCTTGTACTTTCATTTATTGAGATGAAGTATGTGAGACGGTGCAGCAGCAGTTAGCTTCATTCCCCCGAGGGTTCTGATTCCAACTTTATTGATTGGGTTTAACTTAGCCCGTAGATTTCCCTGATTTAGGCTCTCTTCCCACTTGAAACTTGATACAGATCCTTGTGGTTGTTGACCCAGGATTATTTTTATAGGGTATACATCGCCACTAACTTTTGAATAAACTAAATTAAAAATAAACGTAGGTGAGTGTTGCGAGTTTTTTGTGGATTTGTTTATCTCTAGACCGCCTGGCAAGCTCAACTTCATCGATCACATCGTCGGTAATCAGCCAGATAATGAGATGGTTAACACAGCGGAATGGTAAGTGAGGGGGGGGTCCAGTTGGGGTCAGGGGTCAGGTGGGAACGCACCACCTTGACCACTCTGAGCCGTTGAAAGTCTTTATTTTTGGTTCAACAAAATCTTGAGGGAATCAAAGTGAATCAATCATCAATATGATTTGCTACTACATTTCTGATCACTGAAAACACTAATCAGCGTTACCCTCCTCGGCTTGGAATAATTTTAGCCCTTCTGGTTTGTTCTGGTTGCAGGTATGAGAAGAATCTATTGTTTCATCGTTTCTGGTCCGTTGACGACAAGCAGGTGAGCAGCAGTAACAGCCTGTCGTTCAGTGAGGAGTCTTAGTAGTTGTAGAGGGTAGAGAGGAGTATTCCTGGCTTCAAACCCCCCTAATGTCTCACAGGATGCAGCGTTACTACGTCAACGAGCATCAACTTTAAGTGCCCTCAGTAGAGCACCGTCCCCTCGAGGCGACAGGTCTCACAGATTTAAAACTACGGCAACAACTCGCACACGGTTGGTTGGTTCTACAGCCAGGGGTTCGAGGCTGTTTAGTAGGCTCTTGCGTTCTACCGGTGTGAATTTACAGGGTCCTGAATGTAACACACACACACCCATTAATTCAAAATGAAATACTCGTTGGTGACTGCTGTGAAAATTATTCGAGAATTCAGGTCATCGGCCTACTGTCAGCCTATGTGCCACATTTCATCCACATTGTACAAGGTCTGTTGGTTGAAGAGAGTTGACTCCTGGTTGATGAGTTAGTTGTTTGTAAGGTCAACTAGTTTTTTGTACCCTCCTTCCCCCCCCCCCCCCCACAGCTTAGCACCGAGTACAGTTCCCTGAGGTCCATCGTCGTGGCCAACTACGAGGAGACCATCAAGATGCCCATCAACGAACCCGCTCCCGGGAAACGAAAAAGCCAAATACAGGTAGGGGTGGTATAACGTCTTATTATCTACTCCGAACCTGCAAGAGTAACCGTTAAGCATGAACCTGCCACAGTAACCATTAGTCATGTTCAGTGAACGTTTGTGTTTCATGCAACTCGCACTTTGATCCGTTAACAGGAGTATGTGGATTATTACGGCACGGCTGGTGTGCAGCACATCGCCATGAACACTGACAATATCTTTGAGGCGGTCGGTAACCTGCAGGCCAGGGGCCAGAACTTTCTGAACATCCCGTCCACGTACTACAGAAATCTTCGGGAGAGGCTTAAGACGGCCAAGATTGTTGTCAAGGAGGACTTGGATGTGGTATGTGTCAAAGAAACTTTGAACCCAGGAATAGTGTCGTAAAGTGGTTTTTTTTCTCCATTTTACAAATATCACCGCTGTAGTGGTGGTAGAGGGAGTGTCTCCTTGAGAAAGCTTGTTTAATGGGACTTTCTCACCCTGTCTCTGCCCTCTCTCATTAGCTTGAGAAGTTAAACATCTTGATCGATTTTGATGAGAATGGCTACCTTCTTCAGATCTTCACGAAACCCATCCAGGATAGACCTACGCTCTTCCTTGAGGTGATACAACGTCACAACCACAGTGTAAGTAGCTCATGTATTATGTCAGACCGTGAGTAAGTCAAAGAATTATCCTGTGTTATAACTCCTAATTGTAGCCCCCAAAAAGTGTTTCAGAGATACTATGTTATTGCACCGGTCGGTTGTGCACAGGTGGTGCACAGGTGGTGCACAGGTGGTGCACAGGTGGTGCACAGGTTGTATTATAAATATAACAAGAGACACTGTCGCAAACCGTGTAAAAACCTGGTGTAATCCCCCGTATGTGCCAAGCACTTATTTATATATAGCCCGATCCCTTTGTCGTTTTGTTGTCACAGGGCTTTGGAGCTGGTAATTTCAAGTCCTTGTTTGAAGCTATCGAACAAGATCAGGAAGATAGGGGAAACCTGTAGCCTTGCATCCCCCTTGATGCAATGGAAGACCCCAAAGCAAGAATACCATAATGTGGACTGTGGATTAGAGGATTCTAATAATAGGGAATTCTTCTTTATCTTAGGAATGTTTTAAAAAGAATTACTTCATTTTTTGCGGATTTATTGGTCTTACTTATACCCCACCGATCGAGCATGCACCAGGCTGTAGTCCAGACTCTTCCCCAGGACGAATGGTTGTGTGTTAAGACTTAAAGACCCAGTCCACCCAACTTCAATAATATTGAAGCGGAATTCTCTGTTTATGAAGATTAAATCCGTTTTTATTATATTTTTCGGGGGTTAGGGCTGCCGAGTTACGCCGATTACAAAGCGCGACAAAAGAGCCCTGGAACATGCCACTGTAGAAGCGCCTTCTACATGCCGTCCTGACGTCACAACAGGGGCCGGTCGCGTGGTGCGTGTTTACATTAACGTGTTTGAGGATAGCCTATATTCAAGCCATCCCCTGGTGTGACGTCACTCACTGCTCTGGGTAGTAGACAGTTTTGACAAAAAAGGCCTAAACTTTGAACCGCGCTTGTGACAGAATGCGTAGGCCGATTTCAACGAGGGTTGGTTTAACCGAAATCTTTGCCCGTCATGTTCAAATATAAGATATCTTTTTTCCCGCAAATCAGTGTCCTGGGCCTTTAGTGCGAAGTTCTATCGAAGGTGTAAGAGTAAACATCAATAAGACTCTCTCTTAATTCCAGCAGAATTATTCGTGAGATCCCAGCAAAGGTCTCAACTACAAATCTAAGAGTCTATCCTCCTGTATGAGGGACTCTAGTCTAGCTTGTATGAGGTCTCGTCTAGGGTAGGTGTTGACTACAATTCTAAGATCCCTTCTCCCAGTTACGTTGGACTCTAGCCTCAAAATGTTAGCTTGTATGAGGTCCCGTCTAGGATAGGTGTTGACTACAATTCTAAGATCCCTTCTCCCATTTACGTTGGACTCTAGCCTTAATATGTTAGCTTGTATGAGGTCTCAGCTAGGAAGGTGTTGACTACAATTCTAAGATCCCTTCTCCCATTTACGTTGGACTCTAGTCTCATTATTTTATGTGAGGTCTCATGAAAGGTCTCGACTACAAATATTGTTTTGGATCCATCAGAATCTAGGGACCTTTGTGTGAGAGTGTAAATCTTGTGACACAACTATAAGGATGTGTAATCTTACTTGGAAATAAGTTAGTCTTGTATCTTCTCTTCTGTGTGAAATATATTTGTGTTTAATCTAAACATGCAGCTTTTTAACGTTTACCCAGTTTAAAATGAGATATATTGCAGAAATAATGTCAGATGTTATATTTATATTATCATATTAAATTTACCAAACGAACTTTGTAAAACTTCAAAACAGCTGATGGTATTTACCCCTCTTTACTTTTACTTTTCATCATTAAATTGGTATGATTTTCTTGATATAATCGTTAGTATTCCGCTTACCAGCCATTCGTAATATGAAAATGTACTTGCATTGCTGTATTTGGTTTAGCCTAGGCTATGTTGCTAACTGCTCTGATTTGATGCATTTTATTTAAGTCCCTAAACAGTATCATATATTCTAATCTTTACAACTGTGGAAATTGTGCTAATCTGGCTGGGGGTGGCCGGGTTGGGAGGCTTTTAGCGTGGGAGGGGGGGGGGGGAGTGGCAACTGGCAATGTAATCATGCATAGTGAAAGTGAGGGGGCACAATGTGGGGGACTTAGGGACCCAAAAGTTTTTTTTTTTTTCAAAGTATGGATGAGCATGGGCAGACCTACCACCTCCCCTTGCAAACACGCGACAAACTAAACATACATGTACCGGTAGTTTACTGTCAAAAAATAATTATTTTATTCTTTGCGTTAGGTCAGGGTTTGTATAAATTCAGTTACAAACATTTTGTGACTGTTGTAAAACATTTAGTTCCCCTTACCTTATTGCTTGGAATGGTATGGATAATGTAAATTGCAAACTAATAAACCAGTCTAAGTGCGAACGTGTGTTTATCTGCAGCTTTTCCTTTGAACTGCGGCCAGCTAGCTAGCTAGCTAGCTGTGGCTCTATAGTTCGCTCGCCGCTAGCTAGGTCACCCATTTATTTTTATGCGGGTACTTAGCTCAGCGGGTACCAGCACCGTACCGAGTACCAGCACCCGGACCCGTAAATAAGGATATTGTTGCCGACTTGCCGTTGAAGCAGATCACAAAAACGGCTACAAAATCTGTGGTGAAAATATCGAAAGCATCTCTCGAACTCATTCGGATACGAATAAATACTAGCCCTGGCGCTCTTGCCATCATCCGATTCAACAAGTGCTCCTTTTGGCTGGTGTTGATTGTATTCAATTGTTTCTTTATTCTTTATTTAAATTCTACCAAATAGAGGAAAATGTACACCTTATTTATAAAGTACACTACTTCGTTCCCTGATGGGAACAGTGCGTCATGGTGCCCCGATCCCAAATATATATCTGTACATGGCCGGCTCGCCCGGCCGACAAGTTCTATTCGTAGAAGTTACGCTTTGAAAAAACCTCACGAGAGGGCGGAAGTTGTTCGCAGATGAAGGTGAGCGAAGTATCGCCGCACCGCATTGATAACCACGTACCATAATTATTGTTCGGCTGTAGTGTCTTCTCTATACATGTTGTGTATAAAATCATTATACTGCATTTATGGTTGCATACATGTACTAGTTTCGATGCCCATTGAAATGGCGTGCGCCCTCTGTCGGTTAGTTCCGATACCCTCTGGAGCACATTGGGTACGCACGCACATTTGATATGCATGTACGCACATTTATGTGTTTTACAACTGCAGTATTTTTCTCTCCAACAGCAAGGTTGAATACAATCAAATTAATTTAGCAAGACATTAAAATTATGGCGTTCACGTGCACTCATTATATAATTTCAATACATTCTGTATAGTATTTTTGTATTATATTAAATGTACATGTATTTAAAATAGTTATTTATTAAAATATTTATTATAATATTTATAAATATTTATTATAAAAATATTATAAAAATTATAATATGTATTATTTTTATAAAGGCGTTTATCAAGTGGCACGTTAAAAAAACTGGGTTTTTTTATGACTACGATTTTTGGCTTCCAGCAGAGTGCAAACGCCGATTGTGGATCTTAAAACTCGTCGGATGACGAAATTCTTTATCACAAATATTGCACTGGTAAGGCTTTTTATCGGAGTGTATAAGCATGTGTACTTTTAGGTAACTGCTGTAGGCGAACCGGGTCGGGCAGTCGGGGCACTGGTAGGGTTTCTCCCCCGTGTGGATACGCAGGTGGCTCCGGAGGTTCTGGGCGCACGTGAACCGTTTCTCGCAGTGGCGGCACCTGTACGGAGTTTCACCGGTGTGAATCCGCCGATGACTCGTCAGATTGGAACTCTGAGAGAATGCGGCGTCGCACTCGCTGCATTTGAACGGGCGCTCCCCCGTGTGGATGCGCATGTGCTGCTTGAGGGCGTAGTTGTACTTAAACTCCTTCCCGCAGTACGAGCACTCGTGTGGCGATCCGTTTGCTGTTTTCGCGCCCTTATTCTTTGCGGGTCGGCCTCTCTTCTTCCTCTTCGTCGTCGCGGTGACGTCATCACACGAGGGGGCGTGCATCTTGGATGCGTGCGTGCGGAGTCCCATCTCCCTCTTGAACTTCATGTCGCACACGTCGCACTTAAACGGCCGCTCTCTCCGGTGGCTTTTCTCGTGTGTCCTGCAGGGTCCCTTCTGATTGAACTGGCGATCGCACACGCTGCACTTGTACGTCACCGGTCCTCGCCCGTGTTGGTCGACGTGGAGTTTAAACCCTTTCAGATATTTGAATTTCTTACCGCAGGTAGCGCACTCGTACGGGTTGTGGCCAGTGTGGATGCGCGTGTGAGTGTTGAGATTGGTGACTTCCGCGAATCGTTTGTTACAGTAGGTACAAGCGTAAGGTTTCTCGCCAGTGTGAATCCGTATGTGCTTTTTCAGGTTCGATTGGGTGCTGAAAGACTTGTCGCACAATGTACACGGATGGTCGTTGCTTTGTTTGCCTTTGCATCTCGTCTTGGCTGGCTTGCTTTTGGGGACTTTGGCGGCGCACTTCATCTGCGGTTGCTGTCTCACGACTGGTGACTTTGGACGTACGCGTAGCGAACGACGTTTGATGTTCTGGGGATCTACCTGGCTGGGTAAGCTATGAACAGAACCAGATGGCGCGTTTTCATTGTCGTTTTTGTCTTTAATCTGCTTTGAGATTATTTCATTCGAGTCGGTACAAACACCTCTCGGCAATGCTGACGAATTCTCAACTTCGACTGATTCGAAACTAGGAATATAATTTGAATTGATTGCCTCTTGCTGTGCACGAATAGTCTTATTAGATTGGGTAGATCTATCAGCGCTTTCAACTGTATTCACCCAGTATTCGGTCGTTGACGCTTCGTCGATTTCTTTTTCTGAACTGGACGTGAAATAAACTGTAGCGCCCTCTCGCGAGTCTGTAGCACTCCCAATTCGAGCCGCCTGTAATCTGAATTTCAAGTAACGCAGAAGGTGATTCCGCTGGTGCGACGCGCACCGAGCGACTGTACTAAAACGCCAACCGCAGTAAAAGCAGCGAAATCTATTTATATTATGTTGGAATTCTCCTGGCGGCTGTTTCATTAGAACTTCTGCGTCAGGGTACAATTTCAACGTTGGCAAATAGCTGTTGATTCGGACGCGGTGACGTTTGATGTGCCCCGACCAATCATTCCGCCGGGCTTTGATGGGATCTGTACTGTGCTTATGATGGCACTTGCTGCACATTTCCTGAAACGAAATACCTGCAAAATAAAGATTTTTGGGGGTGTAAATTCGTGTAAATACAATTAGATTACGACTTTCCGCGAGTTTAAACCTAGCACTAATGCATTTTCTTGCGCCCATACCGTTCGTGTGCCGTGTACCGGCGCAACCCTATGCATTATTAGTGCTAAATGGCCTGTATCATCAATGGTGTGAACATCACACTGTTTGAAAGTTTCACTCCACCAAATTCATTAGAGGATTGGCGAGAACAAAAATACATGTATACCTTCAGGGACTTTGATGTTGTTACGTTTGCCACTCTTTAGCCCAAGCGTAAGCTCTTGTCCGTGACGTATAACCTTGGTAGTGACGTAATAGATTTGACCGCCATATTGATACGCCACCATGTTAGTCCCAGTCCTGCTTACGTAAGTGGAGGTCACGTGATGCAGCCAGTCCGTTTCCGATTGTTCTGAGCTACTTATCATACAGCAGATATTTCCGTCACATCGAATCTTTAAGGAAAGGAAAACGACCTCGCTCAATTCGTATTCATGTTTATCGGCTCACGGTACAGATGTTTGTGCCACATCTATATCGAAACTATATCGGCTGATGCCCAGTAGACTGTTGTATAGCAATTACGTGGTGAAAATATCTGTGAAAGGTGCTACATTAATTCGTTCATACCTCCCACGCTGGGGTGTGTTCGAGACGGTTCTCATCTGCTGAGTCGACCGGTTGAACTGATCCTCTGATGGGGCCGAACCATACCCCTGGTTCTAGCCGCTCCATTGCCCACACGCCGCGTTCTTTCGTCTTGCCCCCACGGCACACGAAGAGGCAGTGAGGTTGCATGGCGGGTGGGGGTCGGACCTCCGCACTTCAAAGATTACTGGTTGTTCAGTGCAGGATTAAGAACATCTTTTACGTGGTTCTCGCGTTTTCGTTTGTTTCTTTCACTTTTCCCGGTGGACAATATCTGGGGAGTGTGTCGATACAATGTTAGGATATTAGGGGCAAGGAAGGGGAATGCTGAGCAGAGAAATGATGTGGGAATGGGGCATATTGGCGCCCTGTGTGGTAGGGGAGGAATTGGTTATAAGTGTTTTGATATAGTGGTCAAAAATGAACAATTCATGTTTTTTGTCCTGACTATGTTTGACAAGCGGTGACAGTTTATAAGGGGTAGTATAATAATTGTGGAAAACATTCTCTGGTGCCTCCTCCATAACTTCGCCAGTAAGTCATTTTGTGGTTGACAAAAGGGATCCACCATTGGGACCATTATAACGTGTGCATAAATAACTAAATACTAATCTTCTGTTGATATTAAACCCAGGGAGAAAAACGAAAAAAATTACGCTTTTTTTCCCGGCTTGGTATTTATAGTTTACTTTTCCTGCAATTCTACAAGAATTTGCCAGTATGATCCATTTCAAGTTCTTTTGTTGTATTATATAGGCCTAATATTTAATAATAATATTTAATATGTCTATTAATTTGTTTATAATAGTGGTGTACTATATGTCAGTATTTTGATTGTATTTTCAGTGTATTTGCGATGTCAATGAAATGAAAATGAAATTCGAGGCTGGTCTCCGCGTAATATTATGACCGAATAGGTGCGATAGCCTGACGATGGGGGCGCCGTCACCTAAATCGACTGCAATGCTCAGTAAACGAAACTTAATACATTTCGACAGTAATTCAAAGAAACCACCCTATTCAAACTACATGTAATAAAAAACATCAAAACAAAATCAACACTGTACAGACTAACGAACTTATTGAACACGCTCGGAAGTATTAACCAAGGGGCATGTGCTAACTACTTACACATGAGGCTACAGCACGCTCTTACGATAACATGACATAGTAATGTAATACTACACCGCCAACATAATTAGGACATTGCTTTGTTTATTAGCCGCATTCACACTATTAACACGTGTGTTAATCTTGTGTGTTTTTTAACCGCACCTGCACGCTTTGGCCATGCAATTAGGCGGGACTAATTTATAACTTTGTCAGGAACTAGGTGTGAATTTAACGTGACTTCGTTAACGACTGAGGCCAATAAGCCATGTTCGAATATTGACCTGTCCCTTGGAGGAAGCATATATTTCAGGTCTATGCAGGAAGGAATAGTAACTTCCTCCCTCCGTATATCCATGCATAGATCAAATGATAGACTAGTGAAAATGTTGGCAGTGAAAAAGAACAAGAAGTTCTCGAATCGAAGACCATGTAAATGGTATTCCCGTGTCGTCTCCTTATAGGACAAAGACAAAGGCAGTCTTAGAATTGACCTAGTACTAGTACTAGTACATGTACTGAGGTTTTCAGTACTAGATCGTTACACCTTCCAAGCCAACTTTAGAATAAATTGGAGCCCAATTTACTACAAATTCTATATGTACTGTCACTGGCAACACGTGTGTCTGTTAAGTCTGCCTATATCTATTCCGGACAAAGTTACTAAATACGCCAAAACCCCCGCGGTTCATCCAACAAACGCGCAGACTTGCGGCGTGCACAAGTCATATGATCTGATTGTCGTGTGACTGCGAACTTCATTGTTTTATAAACATAACTAGTGGACCATTTCATGCTGTCAATAGGGGTTACAAACCAATAACTTCACTGTAGCATGGTGGTATTATTACTCACCGTAATTCTGACTTCGGATAGCCGGTGTTCGAGACACAAACTCGCTGGATTTTTTATCTCCGGGAGAGCGTAAGAATGATATAGCACAACGAACGAGGACTTCCAACGTTATAAGTATGACGTGAGTCGAAAGTGTTAGTGAAGTCGATCGGTAAGGGTCATCATGGCAGCGTCTGCGGAGGCTGAGGTCACCGTCTGAGCTGGCTAAGCGAAAGCACGGATGTACGTCGTTATGCACCCCCCTCCTCCCGAGGTCAAAGTTGACTACGCTGACATTGTGTTTAAAGGACGAGAGATAAGATGATTGAAAACAGCATATCTCAATATATCACTGTATACAGCCACATTTTTTGTGTTACGATACTAACATTCCCAACTTGCGTTTCCTGTATTCTTGTTCTGGCTTAGAAGATGAACAAATTATTAATAATAATCATGACATCATTTACTATTACTATCACCATGAACTTAATTCATATGTAAGGCACTGGTTCTCAAAGACCAAGGCATGGTACACACGGCACAATACTTAGGTTAGCCGCAGGAGAGAGTAAGCGCCACGCGTAGTATAGTGGATTTTCGCCACCTAAAGTTTTGGAAGCCTTTTCTGTTTGATATTTTGGAACAATGACTCCGAAATAATGACCCCCGCCTCTCCCTCCCCTACTAATCTATGATGAACTATCTGGGATGAAATACGCAGGAGCCAGCCATGTCTTTATGATTTTCATCTTGCCAACATGAGACACAAACTCCTTTATGTCTTGTCTATAAAGTGTCATGTTGATATATGTGTGGTATTTCGATAACGGTTTGGGTATTCTGTTCACGTCTTGATTATTTTTCACATGTTTCGAGAGGACAGACATTCAGGTGCAACTAATGTCACAATAATTATGTGTACGGTCATGCGGTGACGGATGTGCACACTCACTGTATTTCATGCACGATGTACAGCATATAATGTGGTAACCTGGATGGTGTCGTATAAGAGGAATGTCACATGAATCCGTACTTATAGGGCTGCGCGTGCGAGCGGGTATATCGGCTTACGAGAGTCGGATTTAGTGTCCAACGTAGCAAAACAGTTAGTGTCGCGGCCCCTCCACTGGAAATGGGAGCAAGCGGAAAATAACGTTAAATCCCGGCATCCTACGCCGTCTAAACGTGTTAATAAAGACACGTTATCTGTTTTACCTAATACACGTTTTTAATTCCAAATCTCCTATTTTAAGCCCCCCAAAGAAACGAAATCCCATGAAAGCGATAATTACCTTGTTACTAGCGCGGCCTACGAAAAATATCATAGACCAATGTCCTGCGAGAATAGCTGATAAACTCGAGGAGCTCTCCATCTTTTGGATACTAGCTCTGACATTTACAAACATTGTGCTAACGCGCCGGCCCAGACCGCGTACCCGCAGTGCGTGTCCTGGGGTGAAGGGAATGATATCATAATATTAGGAGTTGCCCAAGTTGTCAACATATCACGCCGTCGGCTCCTTTCGAGATCGACCCTGGATTCCTCTCGTGGGACGCGGACTAGTCAACCGGCCAATCCGCAGCATAATGTGCACAATATTGTTGACATCTCGTCGACGATAAACTTTGTTTGTAACTGGTTTCTCCTTTTAAGAGATTAGTTTCCCATCAATCCCTACCCCCCCCCCCCCTACCCACAACCCAACCCCAACCCCAACCCTCAATGTACTTCCACCCTAATCCCACCCCTACCCCACCCCTAGTTCCACCCCTACACCCATCCCCACCCCACCCCCCCCAAACCCTCCCCCTAACCCCACCCAACCCACCCACACCTACCACCACCCCTTGACACAGCTAATTAACTACGTGTACGTCAATTAAATGCAAATATTCCAGTTTACGTCAAAGCAAATTCGACAAGATGAGATTAGTAAAGTCCTACACACTTTGTGAATCAACCAACAAACAACGCCAAACAACCTTTGGCCGCACATCCGAAACGGCGGCGCCCTTTCACGAATCCTGATTAAGATCTACAGCCAGCAGTACAGTATAGAACGTATTGCACGCCGCTTGCGATTCGGTTACATGCAGCCTTTGCACACCGCGCATATTATGTGTACATGCACACATAGTATGTACATGTATAGTACAGTGTACATGTAACTGTACATGTACACTGCATAGTACATGCGCCGCCTATTGGCCTCACACGCTGTATAATTTACGGTGAGGCCATCTTGCACATACGGTTCGCGCACTATGTACACGCCACACGCGCCACCCACACCCGAAGCAAACACCGTCCAATCAATCAACGGGATTTTTTCATACAATCATCGGCCATCAAAAAATCTCCCTAAAATCGGATTTTCTTGAAGAAGGTGAGCTTTTCGTTCGAATGCTTTTGATCGACACACGTTTAGGTAAATGGACTTAATGTAAAATAGTTGGTTTTTGCGGCGCACGGCGTTGTTTTTTCCTTGGCAGGTGCCAAGCCCGATACTGCATATCCGTGCTGTACGAGATTTTTCACATTGGACCTCTTTCGATATTGGTGTGAGCATGCGTACAAGGCCATAACAACACATCGTAATGTTTCACCTAAAATGGCAGCGAGTTGGTTGGAAGTAGACGATGGTGGGTTAAAGCTAGAGCCAAACTTTGAGCTTTTGGCGATACTTTTAGCCCTTGCCCTGCAGGAAGAAGATGCAGAAAGGTTTATAGAAGTGTATGATCACATTGTTCCAACATTATTGTCTGTTGTTGAGGTAAGAAAACTCCTGTTTTGGTTGGAATTGGATCAGACAATGGATGTGACCTTAGCAGCAACCCTGTGAAGCCTAACTAAGCCAAGGCCAGTCAGACTGTAACCTAAGCTAGTCTCAGTTATTCTGGCCTTATCAAAGTAATTGACAGTGTGGACTAGGCTTTTTTTCTTTTTCTTGTACTGTATGTAAACTCCTTAGTATAAAATAACCCTAAAAACCTCCTTAGTTTAGGCCTACTCCTGTACTTGTTTTTTGTAATAATATTAATTTGTTAATCTAGAAGTAGAACCTGGGACTAGAGCAGGACCTAGGCTAGTAGTAGTAGTACTGGCCTACTTAGTACTACTACTATAGTAGTAATACTATGCTAAGCCTAGCCCATTAATGTATGTTACAATTTGTAACAAACACGAATAAGGCAATAGCTATATAGCCTAGCTCCAGTTTTGTGTCAAATAACTGTAAAAAACCAGATTTTGGCAGATTTTGTTCCGGCAATTGGTAAAAGCCGGATGCTTGAACTCTTTTGATTGAACTCTGTGAACTTTTATTTATTTGTTAAACTTGTAATATTGGAATAATCCCCATTTTGGTTTTGAGCTCTAGTCTAGGCTTAACTTTTGCGGTTATTCTTGTCCCTTGTGTGAATCTTCACATGAAATAGTAGGTGTAATAACACCATGTACAGTGTACATGTAAACAATAAGTTGCAGTGCAGTGCTATACATACATTGCATTATTTACTTTACACTCGACAACGTGCCAACATTGGAATGGAAAAAATTAAAGATTTTCTGATATTTTAGGTATACGTAACTTATTTTTACCACACAAATTCGGGCACAGAAGTCATGGAAGTCTGTATAAATGCTTTCATATATTTCCTTTACGATATAAAGTGTTTTACAATTGCTTGTCAGTACAACTGAAAAACTGCAGAACAAAGTAAAAAAAAAGTTGCATTTTTCTACAACCAGAGAACAAACCAAGAATCAGTCTCCAGTTAAAAACAGGATCGTTCGTTGGTGTCCATGTGAAGTGTACAATGTGTATGTTAAGCTTGTAGACACTAAAATCTTCCAATCAATAAGTGTGTGTATTTTAAACGATAGTTTCACTTTCAGGGGGCACAGGGTACATTGGCTTCAGACGCAACAGTTTTATTTCAATCATCACTAGCACTAGCAGTAGCATTATTTTAAAGGGTTAACAAGAGCACAATACATCGGCAGTATACATGTACATTTTCCTATTCACTAACACATGTGCATCTACAGATCCATTGATGGATCATTAAATATTAATATCTACCGGTATTTTAACTTAAATTCCTTTATTGATAAAGCCCTAAAGGCCGGTTTCCACTTCGGCGGTTTTGGTCGCGCGCCCGCGCGACCACTTATCTGGGCATGCACAGTTCATAGCCTCGCTGAACTGGCGAGCGCGCGACCGATTTTGGGAGTTCAATCTCATTGAACTTTTTTGCGACCA
>JAVCKS010065574.1:13125-23620 GCA_032273685.1 Pteraster tesselatus | reverse complement strand
GGAGATGGGAGAGGGGGGAGATGGGAGAGGGGGGAGATGGGAGAGGGGGGAGATGGGAGAGGGGGGAGATGGGAGAGAAAATTTTTGATCTTTCCCATCTACATCAGGTCACTAAGATTCCTCAAGCAGCATTTCTATGTTCATAGCCTGATATGGATTTGCATTCTGGATAGTAAAGTAAGCTTAGGGGTGGAAGACCGGCCATTTACCACCGAGCGGTGGTTGAGTGGTTGATATGTCTGCACTAGAAAGCAGGAAATCGTTGGTTCGATCCCCACCACCAGAGTGCACTGGGATTTTTCTAAAAGGTGCTCAAAACAGTAACACTGAGCACACAGTGATGTCATCACACATACTGAGTATACAGTAAGTGTTAAGAAATATTCGTCCGCATACAGGCAAAAACTTATTTACCTTACACCAGATGCGAGCGTGCATATTAAATCTGATGCAAAGCTTCTTTTTCTGGGGGGCTACAGCTATCTCAAGCCATGTAAGGGGCAAGAAATTGTCTCCTCAGTGAAAGAGCACGGCCAATAGAGCCAAAAGGGAAAAGTGCAATGTAAGAGAAAGAGCACTGATGCACCAGCCAAGGACACTTATTCAGCTATCTAATTTAGTTTGGGTATCGACACGTAAACAAGTGCAAATTCACAAAAAGCTGCGACCAGTAGGTAAGCTGGCTCAATCCGGGTGTTAAATCACCAGTATGCCAGAGATCAGTGTACAGATGTACGAAATCTAATGGATCGATGATGCTTATATATGCACCACTCCATAGGTATGCAATGCAAGTTGCGTGCAATCCCTGCGCATGTCATGCCAGGCTACATGTAGCTATCTGAGCATTTTCCAAACATACCAGTAAGGCGTGCACAATGTTACGTTGTACTTGATCCATCATGATTATGCCTTTATGGTGCGACGGTGTGCATGGCTATGTCATGTTGTGTATTAGGTAAATCCAAATGGTCACCCGTGTGTTTGTGCTTTTCTTATCAGCAAAAGCATTGGGTGAGACAGAGAGGTGGAAAAGCACAGCTTTACACAAGAAGAATCATGGATAATCTGTCAAACTGTGCCATCTTGAAACTGCACAAGATATTACTGCATAATTTAGAGATGGAGCATGCACAGAACAAGTAATTGATGACTTTTATGATTGGAAAATGTGGCTTGTCGGTTACAGGACTTTATTTACTTTGAATTAAAAAAATTAACAAATCAACACCAAATCTAAGATTGTACAGACATGACACAATGACTACAGAATGTTTGAGAGAACTACAAGTGCTAAATTGGTAGTAATGTTGTCCCCAATAAAATACAGGTTGACAACAAAATAATTAAACATAATTCCTTTTTTTTAAATAAAAATATTTATCTGAAAACATTAACCCTGGCTGTACTGAGCAGAGACTGAAGTTGGGGCACTAATTTGTGCAAAAGGAAATGTATGAATGGGCATAAGCCATAATGTTATTTTTGCACATGTATGCATGATGCACATGCACACAATAGCAGTAGCACTAGCAGTATCTCAGTATACCAGTCACATGGTGGATAAGTCTAGGCTATTTGCATTACTGTAGTACAAACTTGTTGGGGCCCAGTTTTGTTGGATTTACTTTTATTAGTAAAAAAATAAAAAGGAAATTTCACAATCTGATTTTTGCCCATACAAACTCACCTTGAATTATTTTCCTCTTCAGAAGTATTTTCAGCATCATCTTGCATCTTTTCTTCGTCATCTGATGACCTGTCTCGATCGGTGACCTGCAGATTTTGATGGTGTTTGGAGGAAGGAGTATAGATGAACGGCGGTGGCACGGCCGGCGAATCGTTTGGCAATGGCGCGGTGGTTACTAAACTCGAAACGGGTTGCAGGTTTGGGGGTTGTTTGGGCGGGAACCCCCGATATCCACCGGGTGGCAAAAATGGGTACTGATGTGAAGAAGCCAAGGGAAGGAAAGGGATGCAATATATGGATTAAATACATGCAGGGAAAACATGCAGACGACGCAGCAATTGCGTTAAAAATATACGGCCGGTTTTGGCGGAGTAGGAAATGCGTGTGGTAGGATGCGAAATGTAAATGATTAACAAAACACAAATTGTTTAATTATTATATTAGCAAACAATTAAGCATATATTTATACATATAATTTACACATGCACAAAAAAAGGAAAGGGCACGTCTTTAAAAACATCGTATTTTATAAGATTATGAATTGACCTGGTTCATTTTGAAGGGACGCACCGCACCCTCGCTCCGAAATGTTGTTCACATGCGATTTTTCTTGTAACGAGTTTATATTAGCACGAAAATCCGAATTCGATAAATATGTTTATCTCCTGCTGTAAATTAAACACAATCAATGACAAAACACGAATTTTAAACAATACAATATAAAGTTCGACTTGGTCGACGATGCCAAAACAGCCTAAGCTAAGCGACAAAGATTTAACTTCTTTAAAATCGAACCGTCTGGTGGAGTAGTCAGGAAGCCAAATTCGCCGTTGTTTCCATTATTGGATACATTAATTTTATTCATGGATCTCCAAATATTTCCGACATAATGAGGCGTTGAAAACGCAAGAAAATTTATAAAAATAGGTAAATAAAGTGGCCATGCAATTTTGTCAAATTTCACCTCCGTCTCCGACATGTCCGAAGAAAACAATATTTGGGAATTTCCGACGCCATATTATTATATTTTTAACGGTTGCGCATGCGTTAAAAAGACATGAAGTAAAAAATACGCATGTGCACAAACCCCGGCCCCATACCTAGACGTCTAGGGTTGGGGAACAGGAACGTGGTTATTTCATACATGAGTGTAAAAATATATTAGTTGAGCACGAAGTTTTCGTAGTGTAGTGGTTATCACGTGCGCCTCACACGCGCAAGGTCCCCGGTTCGATCCCGGGCGAAAACAAGGTTTTGCTTTATTTCTTTTAAATAACTTTTTGAGGAAAACTATGCATTCTATTATTTTGTCGAATTTCATTTGTCGAATGTGCGTGTGCGTCAACATATTATGTGGTACATTTGGTCATGATATACTTTTCCTTGAGATATAATTTTAAGTGTTCATTGATAATTTTGTATTTTTATTACCTTTGTTATTAGCCTTTAAAGTGACCACAGATATGCCATAATCACAAATAGTCCTGGATTTTCCCCAGCTCCGATATATGCCTAGGCCGCTCCGTATCGGCGCTGACGTGTGTCCGGTCTGACAAAAATACAAGACTGACTTTATTTTATCATTTACATTTCCCCCATAATTTTGTTCAGTATATTATTGCTTGTGTAAACATTGGTCGTATATTGCAACGTTTTTCACGCCAAGAATATAGTGACCATGACCATAGATATAATTAAACGCAAACGTGACAGTGACCACTGTTCTCTATTATAATAATAGCCAGAAATACTTTTTTAAATACAAATCGAAGTAGGGCGCCCTCTGGTGAGGGCAAGAAGCATGGAGTACAGGTGCATTTTCAATTATCGCTGGAGGGCGGCACATTGCCTCCACCCCGTCCACGTCGCAAATACATGTACATGTACAGCACTATTAAATTACTTACTTGTCGAATCGAAGTAATAGCGCGGTGCACGTTGCATGCAACGAAACTTGAAACTTGAAACTTGATCTGTAATAATACGTGTAATCTGTGTTCAGTGAGTGCAGTACGTGTTTCGGAGCAATCTCCAGGTAACCTAGCCATATATTATAAAGTATACTCGGAGATTCGGAATGATGGATTGGCTGCAGCTTCTTTCGTCGGTGACCATCGTTTTTACGATTGCGATGTTCATGGCAGGAATGTAAGATTAGATTAATATCGGCAAATGTAAATATTTATTAATTCGTAAACACCAAATCAGTATAGTCTGTAGTGTGTAATACTGACAATTGGTAGAGCGCACGTGAAAGAATCGATTCCCAGTTTTCCAATTTTGATTGTAATGTTTGTACCATTTACAAATTTTGGCTAAACTCCGGAATACCCAACCACTCATTGGCAATGACTACTCCGGTACCCTTGTAATTAACAATAACATCATTGTGATGTGAAGGCTGGGTACCAAATGGTATTTTGTATAAAAGGGACGTTGTGGACCCTGGGGTTTACTAGAGTTGCTCCAAAATTTGTTTACAGTGTAAAACTTTGTATATTAATAACTTTTCCTAATTTCTACCACTTTGAGAGAATATTAAGGTTGGAAGAACAAGATGGCAAAATAGCTGAAATGCTGCCGGACAGTTTATATAAGAATAAAGACATATGCCTGTATAACCAAATTTGATAATTGAAGGCTTATCTTTTCCAGAAAAAAGAAAGTTTTGTAACCCGAACAACTGTTGTAACTATACTTGTGAAATTTTTACCTTGTGAAATGCAGGAACAAATCTTTGTAAAAATGGACTACAGAAGTATGTTTAGGACGGTTGTAAAAATAGTTTCTGCCAAGATTATTAAATTTTAACAATAACTGGTAATTATCATGGTGAACCAATTAATCAAGTCAGTAGTTGTACAGTCCAGTTTCATGTAGTTCTTACCCACTTGGTTATAGCTTGCCATTAAAGCCATGGCTAATTATCAGTACTACTACTACTACTACTACTACTACTACTACTACTACACTATAGCATTAATAGCAATAGTATTGGCACAACCCCACATGCTACAACTTTTGATAATGTTATATATTGGCAGGTGATTAACGTAATATATGTATGTAGCCATGCATGCACCCAGCTGATGTGTTGCAGATACTACATAATGTATACATGCTTATAATGGTGCAAGACAAAGTACAATTTTCATGGACAGTTATGAACGGTCGATATCTATGATAAACTTGATCAGAAAACTGTGGTATTATGTACTCATACTTCTAATCCAAACGGTGGTATTATAAACAGTACTCATAGCTATATATTCTGTTGATTGTCAGTGCTAATCTAATTATAGTACCCAACACAAACATCTGTTTAGTTTAGGTCCTGTAAACTCGAGGCTTGAATCTAATACGCCCTTAACCTGTCCAGAGTCTGCACACAGTGAACCTTGAGGAAAATCATTACAGTGTGAGCCAACGGATAAATCGGTTGACCTAGCTACGACGGTTTAGTGAATATCTATAGGGTGACATGAATGATTAGCATACACATACTGTACATGTATGCCGTGTACGTGCGTGTACGTATGTTGCTGCCTTTGTCTGACATTAAATCTATATTATAGTTCTTTGTCGAAATATTGATCTTCACATATCATAAGACAGATAGGCCTTTTATAGAACTTGTATCTTAAGTTGGGAATTCCATCGTTTATAAAATCAAATATTAAATTCATCAAAATCACGATGGGCAGAAACTAGAATCTGCTTTAGTGATACACTGTATAGCGTCTATGTATAGCTAGCTACGTACCTGTGTATGCAGTGCCTATGTTTGATTCCTATTTGAGCAATTTCGTCAGCAACATATTGCTTTGTACATGTATAATGTAATAATAATAACAATATACATGTAATAAACAAACTAGCCGCACTAGTCGATATGTAAAAGTATAAAAAACTGAAAATGTCAAACAGCCTTTTTTACTTGAATTTGTTTAATCATGCAGTTAACTGTGCAGTTCACGCATCTAAGCAAGGGAACTGCATGTTCCCGAATATACTCATGACTAAACAAATTCAACTAGTCTAAAAAGTGCTATTTGTTGCATTAACAATATAACAAGATTTAACGTTGTGCATTAAATATTATTTATTACAGTTTAATGTTGAGCCATTTTGTTTGTATCAAGCTCAGAGTTGTATATAATACAGTGATTTACAAATGAATCCGTATTTATGTTGTAGGTTCCCGCACTGCTATCAAGCATTTCTTTTGTGTTCTGGTGCGTACGTAATTTCAGAGAACGTACAAAGCTGTATTTTTAAAATAGAAGCGGTGCTAACTCAGATAAATTAATTGCCAAGTTGGTCATATATTTTGTGTCGAATGATCCATTGTTAAGCGACGCCTTTCAGCACCTGGTGTTGTCCAAGAAAAATAGCGCACAAATCATTATGCAAAGAGAATACAGCACTGTTCCATTTCTGTTTACTTTATTCTGTTATTTATTTGTGACATGTGTTTGGCTGTGCTGCTTAAAAAATAAACAACTCAGGCTGACAAAAAAAAACCATTCTCGTTGATTGTCCCCGCCTGCCCTTACTATATGCTCCCGCTCTAATTATCTTATTATAAATATTCATAACTAAAATACATTTTGTATTCGTTCTAAACCGTAGTTTTCCTTGTTTGCCCTCACTTTTTAAATAAAAAGCACGATCAATAAGTATTTTTTTGTTAACATTATATCATTAAATATTGGTAACATATGTATCTGGCAACAGTATTACTCACTTACTCGTGATAGTGGCAGGCCACATTTGAAAACTCCTTCTTTCCATAACTACAATACCAAATAAAAGAGGGAAAAATATAAAGAATTTTAGAACAAGAATGAAAAAAAATACAGCGAGCTGTTTAATTGATGCAGATTTTTCAATATTGTGTTTAGTCGTAATATGACTAAGTAAAATGTTATGTTCTTCTGATTTGAGCTTTGTATCATACACAGTCACACAGAACTCATGTTTTACTCACGGTGCCACGTTGTGATAGAATTGGTGATTGCCATTTTTATTTTTAATGTGTCATGTCTCCAAAACCATTGCTCAAATCAGGAAAACATAACATTTCCTTAGTTAAAATCACGGTCATAAGTCTGAATAAGTGTGTACATTGTCTCCATGGATTTTAAAATCCTAGTTTTAGATAACTCTTATCATATTTATTTTTACTGTGACATCTTTTTCTGGCCAGCCTATACATGTATCCCTAAGTTGATATGGTTTGTTGTTTAAATTTAATATGGTTTGTTGTTTAAATGCAGTGTGATTCCTTTGGGTACTTTCTTTTCATTTTGTAGCCCTGACTGTCTGCGCATTTTTAAAACTGGAAGTACAGAAAATGTTCCTTTCCTGCCGTTTCTTGCTACAAACCTGAAGTGAGTAACTATGGCGACGATACCTTGGCTATTTTAAAAATAATATTCTGTGTGCTACGTCATTCCCTAGCCATTTGTAGCCGCTTGAAGGTTTTAAGTCAGTGTACGTATTTAGGTGTTAATTTGGTTAAATTTTATTGTTTGACATCAAACATGGTGTAATTGTAGTTGCACTGGAAAAAAAGCTACGCATGATAAAAAATATAACTTGGGTAATTGACGGTTTGGTGAGTGCACATTTGTCCTGACGATATTATGCTGACGATATTATGCTGATGATTACCGAAACCAAAAGATTCTTTTCAGAACCAGTCAAGTAAAGAGACTGTGAGTTACTTAAAGTCTGTAAACAGAAACACTTGTACATTTCAGCAACATTCTTTGGTTCACGTACGGCTATCTGGTACTAGATACGACATTGCAGATTGTAAACGGCGTAGGATGCTGCTTGCAGACTACCTACATGCTCGTTTTCCTGGCCTATACCCCGGCTAAGGTAAGTTTAACATCTGGGCTGTAAAGAATATACATGTAGCTGCGTAGAGACTCAACGGTTTGGTTTGGAGAATAGTTTTTGTTGGTCCGTCTCCTATCTATACGTCGATCAAGGTTTTGAGCTGGGCCGGGCGCAATGATAGTGTAGGATATACCTTGTTTCATTATCGCAAAGATATGTTCTTATATTTTGTCTGAGTTAATGGCAAAACATTTTTATTGTATCATCGTAATCAGCAAGCAAACTATAGCAGTTTTGGGGGCTGAAACAAGGTATCGTTTGAACGAACCTATTCTCAAAACGATTCTGGTTTTAGAGCCATTAGTGGAGCTGGCAGTCCAGAATCTATTACCGAACATTGCGGGTACATGAGCAGGGTTCATAAATGTATTGTACCATAACAGTCTAAACCATCAAAGTTCTGATGATGATATCGCATTTAATTGCCTTTGTTCAGATGAAACCATTACAGCGTACCGTGGCAGCCTGTGTTGCTATGGTCCTGCTATACGGGTATCTTTCCAAGTTTCCAGTGACTACGGAGTCTGTCATTAACCAACTAGGTTTAGTGTGCTGTACCATAACCGTATTGATGTACATCTCTCCTCTGACTGAAATAGTAAGTAACAGAAAACAAAAGTACCACTAGTGTTTTATCGGTACACTGGTGTTTGAAGAGGATAGCACGGTCAAGCCTAAATAGCTCTCTCGGTCATAATGCGCAGACTCGACCCGCTATTTACAGTAGCATTCAAAATAGCAATTTCTCGTTTTTATGAACAGTAACTATTGTAACAAAAAAGAAGAGAGAGATTAGTAATGGCTTACCGGTATATATTTCTCATGAAATGGCTTGCTTGTGGCATTCCCCTTTGACCTAGATAAACACACTTTTCTATTAGACGACATGTAGGCTATGATGTTTCGTAACAACTTCTGCGGTGAGTAGAAAGTCGGCTTCCGTTCTGTGCCTCCCTGTCCAATGCTCGTTCCTTTCCGGCAATTGCAGCAAATAAAATCTCCCCAGTTTCTCGGTGGTATAGAGGGAGCGGCTCGGCACTATACAATATACATGGGTACGCAGGAATAGTGCTGGGTCGATCAAACAGTCGCGCACTGTACTTTGGGTTAGGCAATATCCGTAGCTCATCTTCTCCAAACCGTAAATATTTAGTGTACACCCAAATCGACCCTTTATATATTCTGCAGGCATCAGTGTTCAGAACCAAGTCCACGGAAGGGATATCGCTACCGTTAACAGTAACTACCCTATTTGCCTCATCTCTCTGGGTTCTTTATGGTATAGGCGTAGATGACATGTACATACAGGTGAGGCCACGAATAACATCGAAGAATCTGTGTTCATTGTTAGCAAAGACTGCCCGGCTGTTGTGTGCGTACTTTTCATAACTAAAGATTTCTCACAAAATTTGGTGAAGACATACTTAAAAAAACCAGCATCATAGATATCCACCTTGGTATGCTGCTAAATTGTATACGATATTGGCATAGCATATACCGTTAGTTATGAAAAGTATACATAAGATGGGCTTTGAACGTACGCTGTATGTCAGTTGTAAACCAGATAATTTATTATTTTTCAAAAAGCATAATGTTTCCGTTATCACGTAACAGATTCCCAATTTCCCTGGCATATTGAGTAGCCTGTTGAGGATCTTCCTGCTGTGGCTGTACAACGGACGAAGCAAGCCAGTCCAATAGGATCGACGTTGGTTTTCGTGAACTTAATAATTTGACGTTTTTCGGGAAGAGGAAATGTTTTTAATCATACTTTTTGCGGGGATTTAGATTGTATTTGTAAATCATAGATTATCATTATGTTCAGAAGATATTTTTTAGCAGAACGAATGTATATTATTTGAAAGCACATGCTTATTTGTAGGACTAAACGGGCATAATAGTGTATCTGTATATTTGTTGCAATCTTATACTTTTCCAAGGTTAAATATGTTATAAAAGTTTACTGTTTCTAAAGCAGATACTAATATCATCTATTCTCTTAAAATATTACCTTCTTAATTACTGTTAGAAAATGACTCCCCCCTCAACAGCGCATCTACGGCAGCTGATTTCGAGTGTATAGCAATCGAAATGACCTTATTATCGAGGAATTCAATCTATAAACTTTTGAATCCCCTGAAGGTTTTAGTTTTACCAGAGTGATTTGAAAGTTTTTGCCGAGGTATATGGTTATCTTCTCGTTTTTAAGGCAACGAAGTGCCTCTCCGAGGTTCACCATTATCTACTTATAGACATTATATGTGTTTCTATCATCGGAAAACCTTTAAAAATCACTTTAGTAATTTAATAAAACATAATCAACCAAAGAACCAATGAGCCTTAAGAAGTATACCTCTGAAGGTATTTAATTATATATAGAAAACAGACATTACATTTCATTGGCCTTTAAGATTTAAAATACCTGAATATGACAAGTTTTTGAGAAGCAAAAGTAGGTTTTTCGATTGATTCGTGCCCATCTTTCAAACCGTATAATATGTGTAAAATGTTTCTCTCGAATTGTATCTATGAAATGCATTCATTATTTCTTTTTGTAATAAAGTTGGCATATAAAGCCATCGTATTACGGTGGTAGTCGGACTATATAGTTTGCAGTTCTTTTATGTTTATATTAATATTTATTTTATTTATTTCCCGGGTTGAATATAATATTTTTTGTGAATTATATAGGTTAGTAAAGGTGTATACTCCGCAAGTCATACACGTCAGCGTTACACTACGCATTTTATAAAACCCGCTCTATAGCACGGGTTATGTTCGAATTGTCTCACATTTATTGATCATTTACGCGTGTGGGACATAATGCCACACGCACGCCTCAGGAGGGATCGTGCATGCCGTGGAGGCAGCTACCGCCACACGGTCCGTCCAAAT
>JAVCKS010065463.1:0-23630 GCA_032273685.1 Pteraster tesselatus | reverse complement strand
AAGTGATTTGGACGGGCTGAATAGCCTTTTTCGCAACCCCAGACATTGTCTAAAATAACTAAATAAATAAAATAAAAAGTCAGCAGGAACCGAAAATCTAATTCAGCCCCGGATCTTCCAGTGGGGAAGGCGGGGAAAGTATCGCTGCGCCACCTGACTCCCCATTTGGTAAACTTTCCTTATTAGCTTCAATCAAAGCCAGTACCGTATACCACTCCAATGGGACGAGTAACAAGGACTGTTCAGCACAGAGCTGGCTGGCCCCCTCGCTGATACAGTGTGCATGACCTATCCTACACTAGGCTTAAGGCAACAGAAAGGGAGACAGACACCTCGACAGTAGGCGTTACCGACTTTGACCTCTACATGACTTACTTAAAAACGAAATCATAAATTCATCGACGGATATAGCTATGATGTTGAAAATGAATTATTTCAACCATGCAGCCGATCGGTCTGAACCCGGACAGTACATCTTTAATTTTCGTTTAAAAAAACAAAACCCAACACAAACAAAATTCCGTTACTTTACAAAAGGGCAACTTCTGAACATAATTTATTGATTTAGCCAGGGGCTGGCAGGTGACCTAGGTCACCCCTTCCATTTGTTGAATGTTTTGCACGTTAGCTAGTGCTCTTATACGGTTCACTGTGCACAAATAATCATGTTTACATTCACAGCCAGAAATGAAGGCAGTAATAGGGACTGCGTAAGCTGTGCAGGGTGGCGCGGGGGCCATTCTCCCAAAGGGCACTGCGGCAACATTCCTACATGGATCCTAGACCGTGGACCGAAGACAAAAAGGGTTCTGGAAATACCAGTATGCTGCCGTGTCAAGGCTGAAGACAACAACTATACATGAAAACGCAGCCCTTGGCATCACATTCAAGAACAAAAATCTCCTGAAAATATTTCGACCATGACTGAGAAAATCTAAGATGCCACTAACAATCAAAAATAGTTAGTATTTAAACAATATACCCAGTACGGAAATCATTATATTGTATAACGTTTTGTATTTTTTTAGGTCAACGGAGATAAATCTTGATTATTGCCATTTTTATTGAATTTCTTTGGCCGCAAAATTTATCCAGTAATGGCCGCAGTATTTACATTTAAGCACAGTTTAACCCTCTCACTACCATTGGCGACTATAGTCGACAGGAATGTATACCATGTATACCAGTCAATATTATGTAATTATTTCGAGGGGCCAGTGACACAAAGACGTAATTTTGGCCAAAATGAGATTTTGTTATCAAAATGTTCAGAAAAATGAGGGCTCTCCAATGAACACAATGTCGTAACTCCATTTAACACCCCCATTGGTCAGCGTAACAAAGACGTATCTCCAGCGGATGGTACTTTTTTGTCTGTTTGTGCTTATAAGGTTCAGTAATTTTCATTTCATGTAATTAATCAATTCTTAAAAGAATTCTTATCATAGAGAAACCAATTATGTTCTTTTGCATTTTGTAGTGTGGAATGTTATAGGCTGAACAAAATGGACCGATTTCTTTAAACTCATTTATCTCAAAATGGCGAAAATGAAGTTACGACTTTGTGTCACTGACCCCTCGATATTATGAATAGAGCGGTACAATGTGTAGTTTAGCCGGTTCACGCTAGCCTTATTCTGAAAAGTTGGTAGCCAAAGGATTAACTCTCCGCGACTGAGCACAGCCTTGTTGCGAAGACACACTAATTCCCAGGATGTTGGTTTTGACCCATGGTCACCCGAAGGAAAACGACCTATAATAAATCAACCTCTTTGGAGATGTGTTTAGTACTAGCCGTTAATTCGTCGATTCATTTTGTGCGAAAATATGTGTCAACGCTTCTGTCAAATATCTATCAGCGTGAAGCCAACCCGAGTTGTATCCCAAAGAATTTTTGTGTAATTAACTTGAAACGGAGGGACTTTGCTTGCCACCCGGTTGCAGTTAAAACAAAACCGCAGAGTGTAACGTTCAGGAATCCCCAAAGGGATTGACTATCAGCTCATGTTGAAGAATTACAAATATTAAAATTTTGTCCACTGTAACCAAGCGTTATACTAGAGACTATTACAATTTGTAAATTTAATCTAGCCCCGGAAAATAATAATCACTCTCGATCTAGTTGTTATAATTGTTATGTTTGGCAGATGTCGATCATTGCCGTTTCTAATCGTAAAAATATCTTCTTACAAAAAGGATATTATCTGAATCACTTCGTATGTGGTGGTTTGCGCTCGAAATATTCCGTCGTCGGAAATTGAAAACCTTTTTTTGGCGGCATGATTTGTTGTTAAGCCATCAAAACACTCAACGACTCATAAATCATGTTCTCAATGTCAGTTTTGTGTTCGAAATTGGCATAAATGTCGCTCAAGGTGGCAACATTCCGTGGGGAAGGTTTCGGTGTCTCTTAAAATATATTAAGTTGACTAGTAGGGGTCAGGTGGGGTCAGGTGGGGTTAGGTAGTGCAATGCTCCACAGCCGAAGGATCCGGATGTCTCTATACAATTACCGGGCCTCGTGTTTTGTTTTTTTAGACTTTGTTTTGCTCGGGAGGCATACAGATCCGACTTCATATGACCATCTCGGACCCGACTCGACCATATCTCAGACTAGATACAGTTTCAGGGATAAACCTTAACCATAACCTTAATCCTAAGCCATTTGAAAACATTCATAGGGTCTGAGTTGGTTATGGTTGGGTCCGAGTTGGAATGGTATATGGTTACTTATACTGATTTAACTGATTCAATTCACACGCTGTCGTCAATAGAATTAAAATTCGGACGGGGTTCGTTTACTCACTTGTCTTGGAGGTTACGAGTAAAGGGTATATATCTGGATCCAGCCAACCGTGGCTGAACGCGTACGACATAATTTGTGTATTGCGCACAACGCAAATCCGACATTGAACTTCAGGAAGTGAATTATTCTACTACCACTACCAGGAAAATTTCGAACAATCACAACAACAGGAAACTCAACCCCAAAACGTCAAACTTACATTGAATTATGGCAGATACAGACATATCTGTTAACACTGATGGCAGTTATACTCCACAAAGAGCATGTGCAACTTGTTGTGCACAGGAACCCGAAGAACTCGCACAGTCCCGGCCGATTTGTAAACATTTCCCCATTCCCAAGAATGGCGTGTACGGTGGAAAATTGTATGATCGCCGACACGCAGAGGTCTGCACAGGCAAGATTGACTATGTAGGTGTTGGGTAACCGCTGGAGCGGCACGTAGACGAGGACCGACCCGATAACAAGGATGTTTCCCAGGGTACCACTCACTCCGAGCAGCAAGGTGATGTAGAGGAACCACGTATTGGTAGCGTAGTCGTCGTTGAAATTGGCCGGTGGGGGATTTGGTGTCAGCCGCGCCAGACTTTCGCCCAGCGAGGAGTTTGAAGTTACCGAAATCATGGAGGAAAGTACCTTCTCGTTCTGCAACAGTTGATGAAGAAGGCAAAAACCACACCGAACCAGAACACCGAACGTGCGACTTGAACACTTCTGATTTCGCTGAAACCTGTTACCTTTTCTGTGCACACACAGCACACTTCATGACGGAATCCGGTAATATTAGAACCAATAGATGGCAGCCATCAGACAATCTGGTCGATACAGTTCCAAGTCACGGTTTACTAATAGTTTACAGGAGTTTCCTGCCTCGAGTCGCTATCGTACATTGATACACTATAATGAGCAAACTTCAGCGCGGTAATTAAGTATTATATAGTGGAGTTAACAGAGAAATCAACCAACCTGAAAAACCAAGCATAGGCTGTAATGAAGGCGAACCGTGCGCAAATAAACAAAACGATTCCGCATGCCTGACTATGACGTATGCATACATTAGCAGTCATGTCGCGTTTGTTGGCTAAAATGTGCCGCTTGCGTATAATTACTAGCTGTCACAGATCAACAGTTTGCAAAGGAAAACAGTCTTGCGCCCTCTGGAGTATGAAGCGATACGATGTAGTCATTTAGTATCTGGTGAAATAGACTAATAAAGGTGTATAATTTTTTTAAGCGAGCTCTCTCGTAAATCTGAATTGTACCACGAAATATCGCCATTAAGAATCTCAATCTTCAAAAGCGCCGAATATTATCCCGACACACCCGTTTTTCATAAGGAAACGGCGACCAAGAAATTAAAAAAACATCAGCCTCTGCCGTTTAGTATACCGCCCTCATCTGTCCAAATTGAAAAAGCTATAGTCGCCAATGCAATTTCATGCATTTAATCCTCAGCCGATGAATTTTCAAATTGAATATTATACATATAGACAGCTATTTAAAATAAATTGAAATTCCTAGGAACGCGTTCAGATATAATTTACTATTATTAAGTGTATTTCAAATTGAATATTATACATATAGACAGCTATTTAAAATAAATTGAAATTCCTAGGAACGCGTTCAGATATAATTTACTATTATTAAGTGTATTTCATTTTGGCGGTTATTATACCCGTTTTGGCGGTCATTAATTGAGTGGCTTTATAGTGACGTATTTTCTCTCGTATGTACATGTACATCATTATGGAGGTTGCGTCACTGTGGCATTGACAATAGTATAGACAATGATAACATTGATAACAATAGTATAGTAGGCCTTAATGCAATCAGGGTATTCATTACAACACAAGGGGGTGGTTACACCGCACCTCCCTCCCTTCCGGCTGCACCGCCCCTCCATGCACTGCCCTTCCCTGCATCGCCCCCCCCCCTGCACCTCCACTCCCTGCACCGCCCTTCCCTGCACCGCTCCTCCCCGTACCGCCCCTCCCTGCACCGCCCCTCGCTGCACCGCCCCTTCCCCTACACGTCCCCACCCTCGCTGCTCGTCCCCTCCCTCCCTGCACCGCACCCCCTGCCACTACCCTCCTTGCACCGCCCCTCTTGGCACCGCACCTCCCTCCACCCCTCTCCCTCCAACGCTTCTCCGTGCACCGCTCTTCCCTCTCTGCATCGCCCTTCCCCTGCACTACCGATAATTGACTGCAGCTTTTTATGATACGTTTTCTATTCCGTTCTGATTGGAAGTGAAATACTACACCTCTCACCCGCAATTACGCTTTTAAAGATGTACATTATGTGCAAGGCCTGAGGTATTTGGATGTACTAAACATGTTTTTGGGTAAATGTCTTTGTTTAGGGGCTGTTTACGTTCGTGTCATTCCGCGCCTAATCACTATTGACTTATATTCAGGCCGTTTAAAACTGAACCAATATTTATTTGCAGGAAATACTACGCGTGTGCATGAAATCTAGGGGTGGAATAAGTCGAACAGCCCGTACAAAAATCACTTCCCCGAAAAGTTAAAACGCTAGGGACAAACATGGTACCACAAAAACAATATATGAGACATACTCACATAAACATTGTTGAACGTATTCAAATGCGCCATGCTAGATTCTTAAGCAAAGATTGGTTGTCAAATCATAAAATTGGCTAGACTTTACTCTAGGACAGAAGAAATGATTTTCGCCTTATATTGAGCTATAAGATTTTAAATAACCTTTACCATAAATTCACTCAAGCCATTAGAGTACCTCGATTGGACCACAATTCTGAAACTACACAAACCCTTTGCCAGAACTGATTGCTTTAAATAATTGTCTGTTGTTCGCTCTGCAGACGATTGAAATCATCTACCAGAGATCATAGGAAATAGCTTATCCTTGACAACTTTCAATAAGAGTCTAAAAGGCACATTCAAAAATTGACACCGTCTGCTACATCATGCTTACCGTGTTTTGTAGTAACTGACGGACCCAAACCCCACACATTGTCTAAAATAACTAAAACACTTTCCCCAGTACGCCAGTGAGCGATGGCGTCGAAAATGACAGAATGATATACACATTGTTTCAACAGCTTTAGATGATTCATTTGGTTTCTGTATAGGCACAACACATGAATTTTTAATATTTTGTTCGTCGGTCGATGTTAGCTGTTGATTAAATGATCACAATACGGAACGGCCATGGCATATTATAATCAATGTGGAGGCCTATCCAGACTTATTTATAAATAATGAATCCATTTCTGGCTACCGCATCATCGCGGAATGCAACTGTCTAGACTGGTTATTGAAGGAGCACTAGTCAACACGATCCCTTCTGGTTTATGGGGCAGTAAAACATATATTGTGAGCTGGGTTTTAATTTGGTTGCTATGATAGATGTCGAGTCGGTAACTATTTCCAGCAATAAACATTGGCTCTTTGTATTTTTGTTCAGTGTGGGCGTAAAGTGCTGCACTTAAAAAGAAGAAGAAGAAGAAGAAGCGTGGTTGTCTTATCAGCGATCAGCCATTGCAGTTGCAAACAAATTCGCTTAATCATCGGACGCCCCAAACAGCCGCTTGAGGGCGTGCTTTATAATTATACCCATAGATATTAACCGATAGGGTATCCATGGTATCATTAGATTAGATTAGATTATATTAGACATTCTATTGTCCGCGTCATAAAAATACAGAATGTTTTTTTTCATTGGCACATTAAAGATATAAAAACACATTTTTACGAGTTAAAAGAACATAAAATACGCTTATTTGCATGCAAGAAGAATTACAAAGATTACAATTAAAATCTTATTATACTAGGTCATATCTAGCAATTTAAAAGATTAGGAATCTGTTGTACCCAGATATCTCGCTTCCACATTCTGCTACGTGCTAGAATGTACGTGCACCCTGGGATCGAGAAAGATTTTACATAGAGTCACAAAAACCAGCGACGGGAAAAAGAGGAGAATTCCCCGCGGTTCATGAAAATCCAGATTGAGTCACGAGAGGGCTCGCGTCAAAATATGTACGTGTATCATCATAAATTAACCCAACCTTCAGTTTTTACCGGTTATACCATACTGCATACATTCTATACATTTTTATGTCTGATATATTCATTAAAAGTAACCTCGTCCTTGATTTAAAGTGCTAGGGGTTCAAAACCAACAGTTAATTGTTTAAATGTCCTTTACTGCAAGTTTATACTGCTGCAGTAACGCAATATTCTTCACGACCTTTACCCATGATAATATGTTTCGATAATGGCACGTTTAGTGAAATTCTAGATCTTGAAACACTTGACATCATGGCCAATATAATGATCGTTTTCAGCGGTGCATCGAACCTACGCCGGACCAACATATTGCTGTTTCGGTCCAAGTTTTTTGATTCCCACGGTTTCTTCTAGTGTTTGTTTTCCTGTTTGTTTATTTTTCATCTCACCTTAATTAAAACGGTTACCGGTACTCCATCGAGACTCGACTCCACTACACAATGAGCTATAGAACATCAACCACATTCGCTTTAGAAATACGACAACATTTAAGCAAACATTCACTTTTCTGAATAATAAATAAATTATACAAGTCATAGGTGATATTACCACTATTGTCCCTATTTCTTTAATAGGGACTAGGTATTGATTAGATAGAGAGCTTCGTAGCAATAGATGGTCTAAAAACGCCTCTCACAATATACCTGAGGTTTCAAGCAATTTTTAGGGGAGACTGTCACCGATAGAGGACGTTTTTCGCTTTAGAATGGAATTTATAAAAATAATATGGGTGTTCGGTGTAGGATATATCAATCTTTAGCCCAAACTGAATCAAGTCAAATTTAGACCGCTATGTTTAGCATTATTGGTCAGTTGTATACCTTAAAAACACTGTCCCAAATGATCCACGTTATTTAATTTCCCCCAAGATAAATTGTTTAATTGCGATGCAAAAATAATATACCTTTAAACCAGCACTGACACCCCGCCCACAATAACCTCGTACGTGGCTGGCACGTTCGTATAGGACGGCTATTTGCGTATAGCCTTGTCTTCCTGGCTTTTTTTTCAGCCTTGCGTTCCAGCTGTCTCAAAACGTCGAAGTTTAAAATAAATTTATTTTTATAAATTTAGTAAATGTTTCATGTAAGACAATTTCCCTGTGATAATTGTCCGTGGCCAAGAGAAAGATGCACCCTAAAGTTCTGCAGGGGTTCGCAAAAAAGCAACACATGCGGATTTAATTAGCAATCGGGGCGGGATGCGGATCAGTGCGTGTGGGAGATAACGGCACGTCGGAACAGATCCATGTCTTTGAAGGCGGGGGGAGCGCCCTCATCCTCTCAACATTTATCATTAGAAAGCTGTAGTGCTACTAAAGTACAAGCGGCCATACTGTGGAGCGGTTTCCTGTTCATCCCAATCACGTCGGTATATATCCCTAGGCTACTCACGAAGGAACGAATACAACCGAAGGCTGATGTTCGACAGAGGACATTATCACAGAGGACACAGAGTGAGCAAATTACATCCTACACATGTGACTTGTGGTTGGTGGACGTGACTTGTGGTTGGTGAATTGTATCACTTGAGTCAAGGCTACGAACTATCAGTGTCACGCAGGCTGTGGATGAGTTGTCAGTCACCCCGGGAGCCATCGTAGGCCCCCCTCGGGGATAATTTCGTACAGCAAACAAAGATGATTTATTCCTAAGCAGTATACCTGTAACTCACCAGATTGGGGAATGCAACTAGGTTGATGTTTTCTGGGAATGTCAGAACTAGTGTTTCAGCGGTCGAGGGGTGATGAAGGACAAATATACCGTTATGGAGTTTGATTGTGATCGCGCATAACATCATCGGAATACTTAGGCAATATAAATATTATCGTTAGCGTTAAGGCGCCTCAATGCCTGACCTTAAATGAATGTACAATATAATATATTGTACATTGAATATATAGGCCTACCGTCCACCTGCGATTCTTAAAATCATACACCACGAGAAACTAACAATGGAAACGGGGACGAACCATTGTTAGAAGACAATGGTGTACATTGTTAATGGCACAATTTTCAATGAGACTATTAATGGTGGGACGTTACACGTTCATGGTAGTGAAATCATAAGCGTAAATACACGTACTTTTTCTCTGATATAAATCGAGAACCCCCCCCCCCCTCCCAAACCATTGAAGGGTCAGTCAGATTTACGTTGCACAAAATGTAGATTAATTTAGTCAGTGAAAGGTTTTGTTGCCGATTGTTGAAACGTTGAATGCCATAAAAAAATGTTTAACCCTCGACCTCTAATTCATCTTTAAAGTCGGCACAGACGATATCTAAACATATTCTTTGTCCATAATGCAAGAGGGGAAGACATGAGTGAATAAGAGTGTGTAACGTTTCCGGTTGAAATAAAATACTACTGGTCATCCCAGGAAGTTCAGCGTGGCCGGCGAGTTTCCCAACACGGGCTTGGTGGAATAATCCCCCCAGTAGACGTTGGATGCTGACAGCAATGCAGCTTCTCATGAGAATTGCGTGTATTCATTTACGCCCCTTCGTTTATCTGGCAACAGTAGTTATTTACACTTTACTGCAAGCTGTGCTTTTTTTACAACCCTCTGTTGACGTATTGTCCAAGTCTCTTTCGTTTTCGTTAATCTGTTTCAGAGAAAGCGAACGGCTTTAGAACATTAATGAGCGACGGGAAACGCAAAGGTATTTGAGTTTTACGGTAATACATGTTTCGATTGGACCGTGTGAGGTAATGTATAGTCGTCTTTGCGTCACGCGCATAAAATCTCGTGAGTCAGTGATCGTAAATAAGCATACGCTATACGTATACGGTACACTAGCAATTAGCCGTGCGCAGCTGTCGATATGGGGGCGCGGTAAATAACAAATAATAATAAAAAACTCTCTTTTCATGGATGATTAACCATATTGACCCTGACTCTATTATATGGATACGAAATAATATATACTTTTGTCTTGTGAACTTGGCAACTGTGCTCCGTACGTGCCGTCGCGGGCCTTTATCGTCGGTGGATATTTGTTGATGTGAATACACAACGAACGTTGCACGTAGTCCGTGTATACAGTCTAGTGATCGTGGACAGCATAGGGTATTAACCCGGGACACGGAAATCTGGAGGATCTGATGCCACTTCTCTTCTGATACCAAGACTCAAGCATCTTCTTGTACGTCATGAAGTTTAAGGTGTTGGTGTCATCACTCGTTGTTCTGAACAGCTGGATACACACCGCGGAATGTCAGAGTAAGTTTGAAAACAACCTAATACGGGACCCAGTTTGAATAAGGTTTGTTATTTCTCGTAGATACATGATTTCATGATCGGATGTTTTCCTTTCTGTAATCTTGGAGTTTACCAGTTAACTGTTTACGGTTCATTGCAAGGGAATCCGATAATTCGACAGGCCTACAATCGGTAGTCTATAATGTAATCTTTCAAGTAAACAATGTTTTAATACGGCTATACATGTACGAACAGTTAGGGATGTTTGTCGGTAAAAAAGCTACTGTGACAACGTGCTCCAAAATACGTAAGTTTATGACCGTGTTTATGTTTATGCGTTCGAAGTTGTTTTGTCTTCTGCTAATAAGGGGATATTATGTCTACTTAAAGCTACGGTAACGCTTCTTTGGTTATGCCCCATTGTCACTCACAATCGTACGTCTTTGTTATCATACTTTGTTAGGGTATGCTATTGAAGAATGGATGTTTTTATAATGTATGCAGTTTTGTGGGGCACACAGGTCTATATAGCCTCGGACACTGGGTTGTCAACGCCAACCTTTGCGAAGAAAGTATGCATAAAAACAGTCTATTAAAAATGTTGAATATGTATATGAGGTGTTTGAGGTACACGTCCATCCGGTCTCGTACACCACCACAAAATCCAGAATCAAGTACCACATATAAATATGAACAGAGTATGAACAGATATACAGGTCGCATGATACTAGAATGTTGGGAATGTTTTAGTTTACAAACTGTGTGGAAGCTTATTATTATTATTAGCTTATATTCCAACAACACGTACACGTTTTTATGGAGGATGGAGGATGTTTTCCTTCTTATTATAGGCTTAAAGAATCAGCGCAGCATCGAGAATAATAATTTCCGTGAAATGAATGTAAAAACAAGAACATGTGTTGTTGTTGTTTTTTTCTTTCTTTCTAAATTCAGTTTTGTGGTACAATCCAACGTTACAACCCCGAGGGATAAATCATCCTCGAAGTCCGTTGACCTGCACGATGAACGTGCTTGAGTTACAAACGACCTTAGAAGTAAATTTATTATTACAGTATTATCAGTTATTTGAGAATGTTGCTACATATGATAATCAAGGTGACAGTAGAAGTTTTTTATAAAATACCGCGTGTAGATGAAACCTTATCCGAAGCCAAATTACATGGACAAAATCCTGCATCCAGCCTACGTATTTTAACTGAATCTCCATACAGGGAATATTAATGCGTGATGTGACCTTGTATTTTAGTTTAGCTTGAAAATTGAGTCATTGCCTTCACGCACGGTTTGGTCAATCATTCACGGCATCATTCGCAAATTTTACAGTAACTGTATCTTGGATTGGTGCTTATAGTAAAACATGGCTTAATTTATTACTTACCGAGTACTATATAACACGTTAACTGCTCCATCACCGCAAACGTACAATTACAACACGAGGCGTGTACTTGTTCAGCTTACCATGGTTTTTCTCTCAACAGATGTGTATAATGAATGGACCTTTGCACATAACTTAAATCAAACTAAGAGGGCGCATAATACGCCTTGCATTGCACGCCGTGAAAACAGTGTCTTGGCGACAGTAATGTTCAAGCCCCGAATTTACTGTCATTTTGTTTGGCAGTAAATTCACAATAAAATATGGCAGCAACTGCAGAGCGGGGCGTTTACGATTATACACTAATCTCAAGGGCGAACAGCGTGAAAATAATGATATAAAATTATACGCTCACGTCAAATATATTATTTAACTCGCCAATAAACCACAGGGTTATATTATCAATGATTAATGCATGTCCAACCACTGGTTAATAAAATTAATCTGTATTTATCCTTTTCGCTGAATTATGACTAATTTTACAGTCCCGCAGAGATGCATTTTTTTATATACACAATAATAATTTGAAAAAAATAATTGTGGAGATTACCTTTCGTCCAACAGATGAAAATCATGCAGAGTTTTGTTAAGTGATAATTATTAGGAGCCAGCCATATCGCAAGAGCATTCTAATAATTATGCATAAGCATTATGTGGTTTCTGTGGTTGTAAATCAGTATAAGGACTCCAAGAGAAGTCTGTGATTGTCAAGTAATGAGGTTCAATTATGAATGGTATTTGGCCATTTTGGTGCATCAATCATCTATGGAAATAGCCGGCGTGCGACGCGTCGCGCTCGGTGTAGTTTGGCGCGGAATATAGGACGGTACTCGTACACTCGGCTACCCATTCCGTAATGATATTAATGGTGTGAGTTCATAAGTTCAATGGAAAAATGTGCATTAAAAATTATAGGAAAACAGCCGATGGTTGGGTAGGTTGGCAGGCGTGATTTGTAATCACGTCGTGCAATCTCGTGGCTGAACGTTTAATTGTCTGTCCGTGGTGTTCTGAACTGTTCGTTATAGTCGGTTAAGACAGTGGGATGGGACTCGGTAGACCCCGGTTCGAATCCCACTGACTACACAGATCTAATCACGGCTGGGGGAAGTTACTCCTGCTCAGTTTGTATTAATATTTGGTCTTGTGATGGGCGAAGTTTCATTACAACAAATCACGGCGCTTCGCATGACAGAAACATACAGACAGTGTACACTGAAAGACAAAACAAAACAAACAGATAAAAGAACTTAACAAGTTTGAAAATTGGACATAATAAGTCTTATGTATTTTCTGAAACTGTGTGATGACAGAAGCAGGGCGAATATAATGTGGGAGACTGGCCCTGCAGCACGGTGTGTTTGTGTTTTTGGAAAATCACAGGTTTCATTATGTTATACCAGAAATACAAATAACAACAATAATACAATTTGTAGATTGTTGAAGACCTCTTAGTAATCCAGACAAATTGTGTATGGATGTCGTGTGTACGTTTCTATGTAGCAGGGTCGTGACTTCGTGATCACATTTGACCCTTGAGAATGCGCAACAACTGGAAACGATGATTGCATATACCGGTAATGAGTTTAACATCTTTAACTGGCAGACTGATTTACCGTGTTGAGGATACGCGCCTACCTAATCATCGAAGTTAGGGAGGTTTATGATTTACATTTTTTAAACAGCAAGTCCGTTGGTTTTTAGAATGATGTAATTGATTTTGCAGTGAAATTATAAATACATGTACGTATAAGCATGCAGAGGACAAATATATATAAGACGGAATGGTCAAAGATCTCTTATTACTTCTAACTTTACAAAAACGAAACAGCAGTATCAGGGTGCCAAACAAATGGAAGAATTTAACAGGAGAGTTACGAACACCAGAGCTAAACGCCAGACAAGATGGAGGAATAAAGCCATATAAGTATTATGTGCCTTCATTTTAACAAACCCACACGATTTGTCACCCCCAAAACCACAGTTGCACCAGATAAAATCCCCATAAAATCTAGCCACATTTCGGTTTTTGTGTGTGAAAAGAAGATAATGCTACACCGTAATCTGCCTGTCAAAATGTGAATAGTGAACTTTCGCTGAGATAGCGTCACAACTGCTAACTCTAGTATTCTAGGCAAGTGTCTATTCAAGTTTTTATAGGTTAGACCATGTAGAGGATGGTCAGACTTCGTGCTTAGACTAAATTTGACCTTGGAAAGACGACTATAACTTTATACAGAGTGTCATTTTAGCTGGCCCGGGGAAATGGACGGGCACAGCCCCTATGCATCAGCGATCCTGTATAAGATGGACCGGATAAGAGCATATAGTGAAACCCCCCTTTCCAGGATTAGATGAGGAAATATTTTGTCAGGGTCGAGTTTATTATCATGCATTATCAAGCGTTGTGGCAGATTTTTATTGATAAATAATTTGACTCTTCCAATTCGAATAGAACAATAGGAAGTATACAATCTTCCCTCTATGTCGGTTTCGTTCGATAAGCGAAATGGCGTACTGCGATAAGACGCATGCTGACAAGAAATGCCGCGGAAAAATTCACAGTATACATGTATTAAGGATAGGATGTACTGTACATACACTGTAAAAACAAATACTGTATGATTTACAGTAACTTACTGGCAGCTAGAATACTGTAATTAAACAGTAACAAAAACATTACTGTAAGTATCTAGTTGTAACTTAGCACAGCAGGGCTATACAAATGTAAAACACACAGTATTATGGGATTAGTACCCCGATACGATAAGATACAGGGACAAGTCAGGCGGTAAATGTAAAACAATACCGTAATAGCTACAACAACATTTTACAGTGTATCCACGCGGCATGATATTAGAATGGTCACCCTATATACATACGTACCGAGTATCTCTCTGCTCAATAAACAGTTCATCATGTTGGACATATCGCCTACAAGCATAAACATTCGTGGAAGGGGAAGGCGGGGGGGGGGGGGGGTTGAACAAAAAACACCCAAAATAAGCCGTAAATTTCAACTTGTGACCCATTTCTCTGCTGCTTTAAGATCGAAATCTACCTCGATAATCATAGGTTTCTGTAGGCATACCTCCGTGCAACCGCTTAAGCCCGACTTTGACATGTGTAAAATAAATCATTGCGTTCCATGTCGTCTCCCGCTCACATTCTCCCGGTCTCGATCAATCTAATACGAAAAACAGATGATATTTACACACGTACAAGCAGTGTTTAAAAGGGTTAAAGGTCAACAATTAATATTGGTCGGGTACTGGCCGACTGTATATTATCTGTGTATTACAGTCGATGATCAGAAGAGTTCATATCATCTATGCACACATAGTTGCGTCATGAACAGAGCGAGCATTCTGGTTATGTAACCATTTTGATTCCAAGCCGCACGACGAATGCACGTATACTGTAATACACTGTATTATGTGTTATGTAAACAAAATGGTGTTTAAATCTCAATTTCTAAATAAATTATAGGCCTAACAGTGTTCGGAAAACACAAATTTTTCCGACTCTCGTTATAGAACCCACATATTTTCTCAACGTTTCGACCAGCGCTCTAGTCGTCGTCAGGGAACGGAAGATATTTAATGTGTATTCCAAAAGCCCTAGCCACAATGCAAGATAATACAAATCCTCAAACTATTCGTCTTATTGTCAATAAAACCTTCCGAGTATCAACTGCTGCTTGGTATACTGGGCAAACAAAGATGGCGGATAATTGTGGTCGTGCAGTGTTTTGATCCATTAAGCCACTTGCCGATGTAAAAGTTACCGGCGGTCGTTCGCCCACGCCACACGACCTGACTATGTGCCCCACGCAATGAGTCACACGGGATGGCTAGCATGATTGTTTATCATGAGTCACCGGCGAAGACTTTTGGTTCAGGGTAATAAATCCATGCACCAGGAGGCGAAATCATCGGACTCGGCGATGATAGACGCCAGTGGTTCGTTGGGAAAACTTTACATGGGTCATAATCATAAAGAATGTTCTAACGTTACCTCATCGAACCTCACAACTATATAGTAGAGAGCATATTATGGCATTTAACTATGTGATTTATTTTGGACATTCAGACCGAGCAATTTCAGCTTGACATTCGTTTCAATTCAATCGGCAAACCGGTTCCTCTGTAAGAATGTTCTAACGTTACCTCATCGAACCTCACAACTATATAGTAGAGAGCATATTATGGCATTTAACTACGTGATATATTTTGGAAATTCTGACCGAGCAATTTCAGCTTGACATTAATTTCAAACGGCAAACCGGTTCCTCTGTATTTCGAGTGAAAACTTTACTCTGTTTTACTAGTGCTTTGTTCTCACACTTATTTGTGGCCACTATAGATTGTTTTTATGTAATCTCCATTAAATGTTTCCCTTGGACGTATGACATTTGGTGTGAGCACAATGACACGGACGCCAATATGGCAACTGTGGTAGAGTCCGTAGAGATACATTTGCTTTATCACACTGTTCATGAAATCTCTTTTACATAAAGCCAGTTAATCTCCTTGTATGCCACGATTCTTGTATTATGTAATTTACTAAGGCGTTTCCAATCTTTTGGATGGCAATGCAGTTTTACACACTATATGGTACCCCCCAATGTCAAGGGAAATAGTCATTTCAGAAGGTAACTGCAATAACACTGACCATGTGATGATCAAGGACAGTAATAAAAAACCAACTTGAAATGCTAATGTTGGTTTCTCTAGCTTTACGATGTGTAATATTGGTCGGCTTTTACTAAAACAATCGCAAACAAGGCAATCAGAGATTGCAGAACCTCGCCCATGATAGCGCCCTCCATTGACAAAAATATTGACATAAACGAGCTTTCGATTTTCCTGACCTTCACCTTTGACCGATCTGAAATTAATCCGGCCGACGGTTTTTGAGATATGCGAGCGGACGAGCAGACAGACAGACAGATAGACAGACAGACATACAGACAGACAGACGCACCCAAACGCAATAACCTCACCTCTGGCGAGGTTAATAACCTCACCTCTGGCAAGGATAATAAACTGTGTGTGAGTGGACTGATTTTTATTTTGTTTTGTCCTAAACTCTGGCCCGTAAACTAGTCGGATCGGATCCTAATTATTGTTTCGATATTACGTCTATATATAGGCCCTATAAATATAATTGTAGACAGCATAGAAAGCTAAAAGATCAGTGTTATAGGTTTGTCGAACGGAAGCAAGGCAAAATTCGCTGTAAGAAAATCGGATTCATCCGTCAACTGCTCCCTCCCTCTGCGGGATGATATAATACTGGTAAGGATGCACGTGTAGACAACACTAGATGCATGCACGTAATCCAAGATGTATTGCTTCTTTGAACCTATATATATCGGGACACCTTACCATCCTTATGCTCGTCTCTGAATCTTACTCCAGATTCAAATTTGAAGCTAGACGGATTGGAATAATTACCTCTTATTCCCGAGAGGTCCATAGCACGGTATGGGATATGTTAGGTTTACGATTACACGGTATCAATGATTGCAAGTTTGTAGTCCGTGAGTCATGAACCGACAAAAATATCCATCATTTTTTTTACGAACTCGAGCCGAAGGATCGTCTGCGGCTGGCTGGCAATCATCAAAACATTTCAGCCGATGCGAATGTGAAACATGTAGGAAAGGAATTTATCCAAGACTACCGGTATATCATTCTCCAGCTCCGTCTCCAGCTCCCCATTCAATTATTCAACCAGACTATTCAACTATACGCCACCTTTAACCTTCGACCTGTTTCGTTGTAACAATTTCAGGGGGAGCAGGTGAATGAGATATGAGAATGAGATAATTTAATGAGATGTTAAAAAATTAACAATTACTAAATAATAAACCATACTCGGAAAGGAGTGTGAATATTTGTTTAGTAACGTTGTTTGATCGATTATTGAGAGGAGAGGTGTCGCCATGCCCAAGTCTTTCGAACCAAAGATTGCAGTACGCGACACTTCCGTCCACAAAATAACGGACATTTAATAATTTTAGCCCCGGATAGAAGGCGGTATGACTGACACATGGAAAATGACCATATTTCAAGCCGTATTACAGTGTCAACCATTGCATTAAAACAAGTAACACCGTTGAGGAGGAAAGGTAATTTCTGAATTCAAGACTGAATTGTGTTAGCTCTCCACAATTGCGTATAAGCGAGAACAAGCGAGAACTGGTGTGCGGTGAAACCCTACATACTTTTTCTGGTGGTGGCTTCTCAGTGACATCTACAATGATCGTAATCTCCCTTGAACTTGAACATGAATCCAGTATTTATAAAGTTCCCGTTATTTACAAACATTTCTCTTTCTTTGTTTATTGTTCTTCTTTGAACCCACAGCGCTACCCCCAACAGATGTCTTGGTTCAGTTCACGGGGCTCCGAACCTTCACCGCGGCGTGGGTACCACCGGCCGCGGTAGTCGGCTCCCAAGAGGTCATCGAATACATACTAGCCTACAACGGAGGTAGCGTCCAGGTGCCCGCCGACAGGACCTACGTCGAAGTGGTCAGCCCGGATGAGGTCAACCCGAACCAGTTCGCCATGGGGTTATACTCGCGGTCGTCGGCCGGCTACAGCATCACCGAGGGCTTCACTATATTACAACAAGGAGATCCGCGTAAGTTTGGTTTTCTTGTGTAATTGACCATTACGGCGACGGGGTATATTATCGCATATAACGGATCCGATTACGCTAATTAATCTTATGCATGTATAGCTTTAACTATGTGAACTTGAGTTTATTAGGCCATAACAGTTAATCGGTCACAGCTCATTTAGTGGCACCGTGCACGATTGTTCCGCTAAACAATGTTGTGCAGTATTTTACGCAAGAAGACGGATGTAAATCACGTACGTCGACGGATGAAAAAACTCAGTAGAAATCGACCTTTAGATCCGAGATATATTTGGGGTGTCAATATTCACAAATCAAAATCACGCTAATCTAAGCAGTTAAAATAGGCACTAAACAGTCATGCGCGCAGCAGTTATCATATGTGCTAAGCAGTTATCATAATGTGCTAAGCAGTTATCATATGCGCTAAGCAGTTATCATAATATGCGCTAAGCATGCAGTTATCGTATTATGCGCTAAGCAGTTATCATATGCGCTAAGCAATTATCATATGCGCTAAGCAGTTACCATATGTGCTAAGCAGTTATTATATGCGCTAAGCAGTTATCACATGCTATGGAACGATTAATCGAGAAGAAAGAAATAAAGCTATTGTGAAAGCATCGTTGGGTCATACACTCCTAGCTCCCCGCCCGACCCATGCACATTCCCAATTCGCGCGACCAGGCGATTATTAAATTAAACAAACCTCTATTTTTGGCCAAGGCCAAAATCATTGCTTACCGAATCAGGAAGCCGCTTTAATGGAGCGTTCCTTTAATACAAGTTGAAGGTCTCAAAATGTGTTTGTCCCAAAGGCAACTTTAAAGGTCAATTCCACCTAACCTCGCGGCTTCAACGTTATAGCTTTTATCTGTATGGTTTTGTAATTTGGCTGCTAACAATTACTTTTGTGCAACATTTAGGGATAGACCAACTCCCGACCCCTAATAATCCATTATCAGATGAGAACAGTCTACTTCTTACACAGAAAAACACACTTCCCGTTCAAAATAACGAAAGACTTTTCCCTAGACGTTACCCTTTAAGTTGGCATCAAAGTCGGACGAAATTCTCGTAAAATGTTTGACGGTTAACGCGCGCGAGGCGCATCGGCCAATTTATAGGGGGAAAAAAGAGAAACGGGATCGCATCGTGCTCGTCGAATTATCAACGCGTTCTGTATTTTTACTCTGTGTGTAACTAGGATAAACAAGCTGCCATTTTGTGGGGCAGTCTTTAAGTTTCAAAGATAGTACAACATGTCTACCCATTTCTTGAACAGCAAAACTGCTCCACACCATTACCAATATTGTATATTGTCTATTTTAGATCCCCATGTTTGTTTGTTTATTTGGTTGGTTGTGTTTGTTTGTTTGTTTGGTTGGTTGTGTTTGTTTGTTTGTTACAGTTACTAACACATGCTGTACGCTGCGAGGCTTGGGCATGCATTATATTCGTCATTCTGACACCATACCATAACGTCTATATCATAATCTCCGTATTTATCCGCCAGGCCTACCACCATCACCCACCGGCACCAAGAGACTCACGGGCCCTACAACGATTCTCCTAGAATGGACGACACCGGTCGGGGACTTCGACACATACCGATTAATCTACTCAAACGACGGCCACGACGAGGCGACGGTCACGCTTCCCGCCGATCAGTTCTCCTACGAGGTCGTGGACGTCAGCGGTCAGTTCTACATGAATCTGTACACGCTCAAGAACGGAATAAGAAGCGACGTTGGCGTATGGGTGCTGAACACCACAAGTGAAGACGGTGAGAAGAACGCAGATTACCGGTAGATCACGGACCTGCCACGTAAGGATAGGCAACTAGCGAACGACGAAATTGTACCCTGAAGACACTCTTGACTCAATGGATTACAACAATTGCGCGTTGTTTCGAATACAAACCACGAGATTTACGAAAGTTGCTTATCATTTTAGCAGAGTCCGTGATTAAATGTACGGTATCCCAAATATGCCACTTAGATATTCACCAATACCAATATAAAGTAGTTAGGCATACACTTCCTCCTCCTGCACTTAAATATGCATGTACACTGTAGATCTATTGTGTCTTGCTGCCAATATACAGATAATATAGCATTATGGTTTGTTAGAAAAATGCCACAACTTTAAGTAATGTAATAATTATATATGTTAAGTAATAGTGTGGTTAGTGTGGTTTAGCTATACGAAATCACATGGCCAGTTAATGTAGTCTGGTTTCGTAGGAGTTTGTCGTTTTTAGTTTGACATCTTCTTTCTTCCTTCCGTGTGCTTCGATTGAAGCTGGTTGACACAGTTTTTAACGACCACAACATTTAACGTCAGGGCTGTTACAATTTGGCTTTGCTCACCACGGTATGTATCGTGAGAGGAAGGAGGTACATTTTTGAATGGTGGGAGGAAAACCCCCGAGCCTGGGGAAAACCCACGAAGTCGGGCAGGGACCGCAAACCCAATTCACACGTCAGCCAGCGGGGAAAGTACCAACGCGCCACCTGACTCCCCGTAGTTTGATATTTTCTTCCTCAAAAAGCAAAGAAAAAATTCCTGTGTTTTGTTAGTTTTGTTGTAATACTGCGAGACCCTTTTTGTCTAGAACAACTGTGTACAACAGTTGTAAAATAAAAGAGACGACAACTAAGCGCCTTGAATAAAGGCCAACATTGTATTGTGTCTTGTTTCTTTGTCCGTCTCTGTCTTCGTCTCTCTGTCTCTTTTATTTTGGCTTCCTCACAAACAAACCCGAAAGGTCTAGTTTGGTTGTGCAAGTGTTAAATTTGTTTTTAAACAGTTTTTAGTTTGATATAACAGCATCCGTCTATAGTGGGTTTCAAATTACTACATTCCAAATGTTTGTTTCTACAATTATACAATTTCTTAGAAGGATGTCGACTGCAAAAGTCTTCTATTGTTTAGTTTGAGAATCTCCAAAGAATTTCCAAGAAATCCAAAACTTCAAACCTCTTTCTATTTCTAAAAACAAGATGAGAACAACAAAATAAGAACAAAATACCAAATTACGGAAAAGTGTGTCTACAGTGAACGTTTTCTTGGAAATCTCTGTACAGTTTTAGGAATAGGAGAAACTCTTAACAATGCCAATTTCGTTTCGGTTGTGCAAGTGTTAAATTTGTTTTTAAAAAGGTTTTAGTTTGATATAACAACATCCGTCTATAGTGGGTTTCAATTTACTACATTCCAAATGTTTGTTTCTTCAATTATACAATTTCTTAGAAGGATGTCGACTGCAAAAGTCTCCTATTGTTTAGTTTGAGAATTTCCAAAGAATTTCCAAGAAATCAAAAACTTCAAACCTCTTTCTATTTCTAAAAACAGGATGAGAACAACAAAATAAGAACAAAATACCAAATTACGGAAAAGTGTGTCTACAGTGAACGTTTTCTTGGAAATCTCTGTGCAGTTTTAGGAATCGTTTCGGCCTTCTATTGCTGATTCTTCTCATGTTCCGTCTCGTCTCTTCTACAGCTCCTCCGCCGCCAAGAAATCTTCTCCTTCAGCAAACCGACCCGCAATCCTTCACGCTTGCCTGGACGCCACCTGAGGAACCAGTAGAGGGATATATCCTGAGGTACAGCCTCGATGACGGTAAGTCATCTCACGTCTGGAAGTAAAGAAAAAATGGAGAGCTGCGACATTTAGGAGGCGCTCGCACAGTGCCGGTTCCGCCGTAGCAAGGACCTGGCGAGTCATTTCGCGGTTAGACAAGCGGTATGGAGATCGTACCATCACCTTCGATGACGTAACAGGCTTTCTACGGAAGCCCCAACAGCTGCGACGGCAGTGCGATAGTTACGGTAACATATCGGCTTGTGGACATACCGCCGGCTAAGCTAGGGCAGAGGTCGGTCAAACGACCGGTTACGATGGAAACTTTGAGCGGAACAGAGTCACGGTTATTACAGTCGATTCGATCGACTGTAGACATACGGCAGAGCGCCGATACAGCTACGGCAGAGATCCCAGTAGGCGGTAGGAAGTACGTACGCCGGCAGATGTACGGCAGATCCGCGGCAACGACGGAAATGACAACTCCCTCTGAATCTAAGCAATGTGGCCTTTTTCTTTTGTCGGTATGCAAGCCAGGCCTGGCTGTAATTTTCCCAGATGTGATAATGGTGTGCAGCTACTACCGATATTTATTGTGGGGAAGGGGTGCATGGTTAGGAGGGGATAAGTATAGGGGAGGGTCTTGGGAGGGGAGGAGTAGGGGAGAGGTTGGGAAGGGGATGGGGAGGGGGCAGGAGGGGAGAGGGAGGGATGCCTTCCATATACTCACCTCCCTAAAATCCCTCCCCAACCCATCCCCCTACTCCTACCCTCCCCCTCCCATACTCCTACCCTTGCCTTCCCCCTCCCAACCCCTACTGGTATATATAACTCAATATGGGTTTGCTTAATTAAAGTGTAACATATTTCATATTATTCTTTACAGATCAGGAACAGACGACTATACTGCTCAACAACACCTTGACCAATATCCACATAACTTGCGACTTTCTCATCACCCACCAGTTCCGAATCGGGTTCGTTTCCGTCAGGAATAACCTCCACAGTACCAACGCTGAGGCGAACGTTGTTACAACCGGGCACGAACGTGAGTTGCTTTTCAGAATATACGATTTGGAAGCAATCGCTGAGGAGAATTGTGTTAATCGGCTTACCTGTGATATGAAAACACCTTCCACCGTCCAACCGTTCAAATTACTAAAGTTATATTCCCACACAACCTCGGCTCCATTGTCATATCTATGCGCGTATTTATCGGCGGCGATCTGCTTAGCTAAGATCCGCGCATTTCGCCGAAGGAGGGCGTGCTTTACAATAATGCCGATAAGCGACTCTGTTACCTCTTAAAGGTAATACAAAAACCATACCGCCCAATTTGTGATGATAGCGTGATGACATCCAGCGATTTCAAAGATCGAGATATCTTTCCCCCGCATTTCGCTATAAGCGCTAGAATGTACGTGAGCACCGAGATCGAGAACGTTTCCACTTTAGAGTCACAAAAATAGAACCGGACAATTTCGAAACGCCAAGAATTCCAACTGAGAGTCACCCTATAAACCTTTAATAGTCAATTCGGTGACTAAATGTTTCACGACCATCGCACTACCTTAGCCATCTGTGTGATTTACCGTCAAAACGAACTCCCGCAAGAAATCCTATAGCAGTCACTCAACCACAACTGTACCGTGCAACATATTCTGGAATAGTTCCTCGAGTGCTTCGTCATATTATGTTTTTAGTAATGTCCCATTAATTCTCCAATACAAGCAAATTCCCCACAGTACATTACTACGCTTTCCATAACAGCCCAAAAAGTGAAAGATTAATTCATCCAATAGAATAAGTGAATGAGTAAACATTTTTCAATAATATCAACAGTTTTGTGGCCCTTCTGAATCGGATATTTAATATTACTGAAGCCGGATGCAGTTTTGATTGGGTTATTAATGCTATTGGGGGAGCAACCGGG
>JAVCKS010065352.1:6178-17401 GCA_032273685.1 Pteraster tesselatus | reverse complement strand
TACACCCCCCCCCCCCCCTCCCCTCCCCCTCGCACCCCACCCACCCTCATCAGAATTATACATCGCGTGATTTTCTGTGCTCACGTACAGTAGTTGAGTCTGATCGTTCGCGATTAAATGTGTACCTAAAAGTACACAATTAACAGCTTGGGCGGAAATTGTCAGATTTTCCCCCACACACACACAGACGGTGTGTGACCGACTTACCTATATTTGAACAAACAACCGACGGTGCAGATATCTACACAGCTCAGGTATTTGCGGGTCTACACGCGGTGTGGCCCCCGTGTGAGCTGAAGAATTAGGTCAGGCGATAAGTATAAAATAACGTACGTGGAAACTATTAAGAACTAGATCATTGACACTCTATTGGGTAGGCCTACGTTCGTTCGGGTGTTCGCCCGACACTAAGGCCGATGAAATTACTTTCATTCATTCATTCATTATTGATTATTTGTCAGTACAATCAATATATCATAACCATGGATTTCAATCGTTTATTTTTATGAAGGTTTCATCGATTCAAAATAATGTTATAAATAACGATTTTATTTCACGCGAAGCCTAATTTTAATTCGAACTAAACAACGGAAATATTTTATGTGAAGACGGATATCGACTTTAGACCTATAAGTAGATAAACATTTGGATTTTGGTTCGATTGTTATACCAACCCTCCATGTAGGCCTATACCAAGAATCTGAAGGCTGTCCGAGCACAATGAACGTACGGAAATAGTAGTCAAACTTTCACAATAATTATTATGAAATAACCAGCTAACTACCACCAAACAGCATAAATTAGCCTTTTCCAAGTACGGTATGGCGGCCACAATAGGATGCGCTGTTCCGTTTGGGATAAGGTCTTTTGAATTTTACCCAATCGGAACAGCGCGCGCCATATCCTACTCTGTGTCCGCCATACTTCGAAAAGGCTAATTAGGCATTTTACACAACTGTTTCGACTTGTCAAAATGTTCAATTCAACCAGGATTGCTTCGTAGACACGCATTAGTGGTTCCCCCTTGAATGTAGCTAAAATGATTTACGTCATCACTATGTGCCGCGATGTGACGTATATCTGTTGTACACCGTATTCCCGTAGGCATGCGAAACCTCTAGTGTGTATGAAGCTTTCGCGGTGGTTGGAACAGTCGCGACTAAATACGTTTCAGTGACATACAATGCTTTAACTCCTTGTCCTGAGGCTTGTGAGATCCACCATACTCAATTTCGATATAGTGCCCTATTTTTGGTTTCCAGTGTGCTCTATATAGTCATCACACGGTGGGATAGGGCTGTATATACACCAGCGGTTCTCTTTTTGATAACCGAAGGGGTTTCTTACGTTACCAGTCTCCTGATGATGACTACAGATATACCTACACTGATCGAAACGTTGAACCGGAATGCATAGTCCATTCCAAAGGCTCTACCCAATATTTTATCGAGATAGGTTTCCAGAATGAGTCTGTACATTCGACGTCTGCGATTGAACTTGCTAAAAATAAAGAAATCAGAAACATTACACCTAAAATGAACGGTCGATATAGTAGGCCTACTATCACCCTGACTCATCTGACGTTTTTATCGTCAAGTTTGAATAATATTTATGTCTCAAATACCAAAACGAAAAAAAAATCCAGCTCTTATCAACTTTATGATGACTAAAAAGAGGGGGCGGTTTTGATCCTGAAAGACTTTTCTTTTCTTATAAGTGCAATGTCACACGGAGATACCCTAATTTTCGTATCCGAAACAGAGGGAGGCTGAGTTTGCGTTATCGGCAGTTGGCTTAAATTTAACAAGTCGGTCATCGTGGGGAGGGGATTTATTGGGGCAAACCTGTCAGGACCGGGTTCCCTTTGACTATAGTTGTTTTCTTGCTCCAATTACGGTGGTTGGTGGTCTATTTTTTTTGTTGGGGGCGGGAGCTAGTTTGTGATCTTCTGTTGGTTAGCAACAAACACCAAGAATTTGCATTATACAAACCGTCGAGGTCAGCGTTAGTTCCTGTGTAGCTAAAGTACCGCAACAATTAGTCACGATGAAGTAGGTTATAGGGTTAAGGAGTTAGCCTTCATCCTATAACCCTCTTCCTCAACCTAACCCTAACCCCAACCCTCCAACTTTCGAGGCCCGAAATCGCGCAATACGACCGTATGGTGGCGCCCTATATAGCCTGACGATGGTATCATTATTGATACATTACGCCAACACACTAACCCTCAATTGTGAATCGATTGAAATGTTTAAAAATTCGTCCAAACTTGGTTAATCAAATCCGAGTGTAGTTATTGAAATCATGAAGTCATACACATGCCAATGTGAAGCGATATTGTTATCAGTACAAATTAGTATTCCTTACAGAAGATAAAACTTTAAAACAGCGCAATAGGACGTGAATCAAATAATGTGTAGGCCTACCAGTCATATGAAGACGGGAGTAGAGGCTCATTCATAAATCTACACAGCTTTCACCCGAACGGTGTCAGATATCGAATCGATAGAATAATTAATGGCATAAAGCAGGAATGTTATGCGTACACCACCACTGCATGCCTTAATCACACAAACGAGAGTTGGCATAAATTACATATTTTTTTCTTTGGTCTTGTGGCTCGGAACCCCCCCCCCCCCCACCCCACCCCCATCGTCGCGTACGGCCGTACGTATTACCTAGGCGGACACCATTCGGATGCCGACTGCGGCGAATGGGCCTCGCGCATGTTAACTCGTACAACGCTTCGCTGTGATGGCGTTGACTAGGGTGCGTGGGTTGCGGTGATGTCCGGGCCGGCCGGCCGCGATATCTACGGTCGGATCAATACTATGGACAACATCGCCGGAATCGGTTACGTTATGTAAGTCCAAATGACGTCAAGCCATATAGAAGATATATCCCAACGGCAACTCGAGGGGGTTGCTGCTGATATTGATTGCTCCAATTAGTTATGAATTTCGAAATCTGACGATGACTTGAGCCGTCGTCTGAACAGACTACTTTGAAGAGTGACGCCAGTTGACATACACAGCCGCCGCGGCCATTTGATCTTTTGTGCAGACGTAAAAACTCCGGTCTCGAAACAATTAAGATGTCTTTATACTCAAGTTTGCCAACTGGAACCAACGACTACACACGGCGGCAAACCCATCTACGATTGGGAATTTTCTGTAGCGTAAACGGGACATTAGCTGTACGGCGGAGGAATAAGGTTGACAAATTGAAAAATAATGGGTTGCTAAACCTTTTCGTAAATTTGTTTTCAAATTGAACGCAGATTTCAAAATCGCCCATGAACTGCGTGCTCAGTTTACAGGGTTAAAAATGAACAACGTTTACAGATAGAATTCCCAGATTATATGTCAGCCTGTAAATTGACAATCTTGCTACAAGCATGGGTAAATGCCACAAGGGAGCTGGCTCTTTCACACGCTGAGCAGCCCTATAAACAACAGTATCCAACGACAATATTTGGTCCATGAAAGAAAATAGATCAGTGCCGATATGCAGGCACTGGCAGACTGGTTCCTGGTATCCTCGCTCTGCATCGTAACCACAAAGACGGTGGATACCAGGAAATGGTAACTAGGCAAATATTCATGACGAATGTCACGTGACATACTTCCAACAACTCCAAAAAAGTTTGCGAAACAACGGTAACAACGGAAGCTGTTTTTGCTTGATATATTTATTTCGAACAGCAATACCTGTGACATAAACCGTTTTACTAGCATGTCTATATGCAATATAGGTGTATTTACTAACTTTATGTGAAATTTAACCCAAAAATGATTACTAATTAAAATAAAAACTCTAACGATTACAATAGCTGTTTCGCTGTAAGCGAACCAGCTAAAAAACCTTTTCATAAAAATTATACAAAAATCAGTCTAAGTAATGAACGATGGTCAAACCACATCTATATTTACAGAACCGGCCTAAAGTTTGAGCACAGTTGTTGAAAACTATGTTTAGCAACATTTTACAGCATTTTATTGCCCAGTAAGTTTTATGAGGAAATCACTTGATATGTTCTGCCAGGTCTCCTGTAGCAGTTGTCAGAGATGTTTAGTTGAAGTTGGCTGCTCTGCTTTAACCTTTCATTCCAAACAAGTTTTTAACAGGTATATTCTCAAAGTTTTGGCCAGTACTGTATCTCGTACATTGCTATTATTTTATAATGCATGTATGTAATTTCTTTAGGTAATAGAACAATAATTATAGCCTATAATGACTACACCTTCAGTCTTTGCTAAAGTCTGTTTCTTGTAGTAGACACATAACGACCACCGTGCCCACGTGATGGTCAGAACGACCACCGTGCCCATCACGTGATGGTCAGACTGTGCAGTGTCACGAAAATACAAATATAAAATAAATTATACAGAAGCAGTGCAGTATATCGCAGCCTTGGGAAAAGACCAGCCCATGTATACCTAGCCACACCACATTTTGATAATTTGGCCCTTTGCAAATTGTATTAACTGTCTCCATCCACGGATAGCCACAATTATTGCTCCCAACCAATGCCTCATCTTCGTGCCATCATTTAGGACTAAACACGGGCAAACCTGAGTAATAGTTAACATTAAAGCGGGTGAAATCGACTCTGAAATTGGACGTCATGCCTTTTAGCGTAACGTTCGGATAAAATAGCGCTTTCAATTACTCATTAATCTGTGAGCATGGTGGACGTAATCGGTGAATCGTGCGGTGAATATACAGACTTGGTATTCAATACGGAATATATTTTGATGCTTAGCATATTTTGTCTAACATTTAATTAGTTTGCTCCTCTCGGGAGTGATACGTCACTCAGGGACATGGGCGAGGGTGGTGTTTCGCTGTTGCCATGGCAATTCACCAGCTGAATTAAAATTGTTTAGATTCGATTTATCTGAGTGAAGAATCCACAAGAATGTATATACTCGTAGCAATAACACAATAACAAAATAAGTGTATAGGGCATATATGAGGACGTACGGTATTCAGTCAGATTATGAAATGTAACAATCGTATGGTCAAATATAATTATACATGTATATATATAATATTTATTATCATTATGTGGTACAGTATTAACCTTATTAGTAAATCAATATACATACATGTATCTTTCTGCTCATTTTTACCTATTACTGCTATTTACCTAGTCCTGTTGTACACAGTCCAACCTAAGAATTGAAGGCCATTTTGTTTCCACTAAGGGCGGAGGGCGTCTGCGTAAATCACAGTTGTACAGTACATTGTGGAATCAAAATGACTACGTGGCCAGAATTTTGTAGTCGGTCATGACGCAAGTGTTTGTATAAAGCGACCTCCTATTTGGTCGGATGTATGTATCCCCTAGAAAGACTTTGTCGTTTTTCCGACTAAAGCCAGCAAAAGTTACAGCCGTCATGTCTTTCCGAGAACCCCGGCACCTCTGACCGTTTATTTCCCCACCAAAAAAACAGTTTTTGGCGGGGGTGTGGTCCGATCAATACGGCGCTTATCAAAATAGTACGGGTTTTAAATCTCACCATAACCTCAGAGAATCTGACAGTTGTCATTGATATGAAATAACATCTGTTTATACGTTGTTACCTATGAACTTACCATTGGTATGACCTGTGCACCTCCACCCTACAGATAATCTTTCAAAGTAAAATATGACTTTTTTGAGCATCTTTTATTCGGCAACTAAGGCGGGAATATATACACAATTATTTTCTACTGCAACAAATCATTTTCAAAAACATTATGGAGGTACTAGGGAGAGACCGCATGGTACCACTCCCCCACCGTACCTCCTTGGACCCGCCACTGTCACCATAAGAATAACTAATATTGTAACACCGCTGTACAAGTTACAATTTTACCAAGAAATTCAACCGAAATACGTCAAGAAAACTGGTGATCAAGATAAACCTTCAAAAGTACAATAACACGTAACGGTAACCATGCTGAAATATCTCAAGCAGTGACTTCCCTAGTCTTCTTCCGTGTTAACACCATAACACCAATCCCATTTATTTTCTAATCAGCGCTATTTAATGCCGTGATTTATCACTTCACGATAAGTTTATAGCAAGCATTGCAATAACCATGGCAGCGAGGATTACCGTAGCTCTGGCACCCGACGCTGAAACATCGCATGTTGGTGCGATTTGGCTCGGCCGCCGTTGGTTTGGTACCGGCGCCGGGTGTCTGAACATCTGTCATGTACACCTGGTAGCAATCGTTGCAGTACCCGTCCAGAACCTTCAGGTTCGCCTGGTTCCGGCAACCGGCACGAGAACACTTCTTGAAGTTGCTCGGGAGAGGCGTTCGCTTCGGACGTGCCCCCGGCGGTGACCGCCTGGCAGGGAACACCTCCGTCTGGGCCGTTGGTGGCGGTATTGACACCATACGGGGAGACGGCCTCAGAGGTGCTGTAAACGTCGCCGGGTGGTACGGACGAGTGTCACCCACGCGACTCACTATCGTCGGTTGAACCAGGCGATGGCTCGTTTTGGAAAAACACCGAGAGCAGAGGTTGCCCAATGCGGGATCACCGTACATGTCGTCATCACATCCTAAACAAAATTCAGTAATGTAGCGTCGTAATTAGAAGAGTCATTCATTTTGAATCTTGTGAGAGGAGGATGATACAGATATAGCCTACCTCTAGGGTCTGTAACGTACCCTTCCAGGGAAGGTGGTTGATACAGTATCAGAGGCTCAGTACCAGAAACTAGGGCCATGAATTATACCCTTCAAGAGAAGGTGGTCAATACAGTTATATCCTGCATATATTATCACTCTTTATCGGACAGCCAAAGATAAGAGTGTTAACCTACCCCCTTCTGCCTGACACTTGAGCCGGTGTTTGTAGACATTCTGAAAACCCGCGAGGAGCTTCTGTTGTAGGAATATTTCGTCTTTGTTCATTTCTTCTGGTGTTTGTTGGGACAGAGGTTTGCCAGATTCTGAACACACATCAGAGAGGATTTGTGAAGGCTAAAATGTCTAATGTTAGGACATTCTCTTTGAGCAGTATGGTGAGAAGACCTATCTACTGGGCTTTTACGTTGAACAAATCTCCTTACAATATTAAAGGATCTATCCTATGTCTAACGATGTAGTCAACTGATCATTTTGTTTTTAAGCGAACTGCACTGCCCAAGGTAGAACAATTGGAAACAGACATGAGCACGGTTTGTGAGTGTCGCTGGTCACCTTGGTAAATAAAACCAACAACTATTGATTCCAAAAACTAACAAAGAAAACAATTTCGTTTTGAAACATAACAAAAAATGAGACAAGTTAAAACACAAGCGAATACATAAAGCTAAAACAAATTATATATATGTATAAATTTAACAAACGTTCTCTCGGAGAAAACGAGCCTCTGTAATCACTATTCTATTTTACCTTTTGGTTGGTTTGTGACTGCTTCTTCGTAGTTTTGGGTAAAACCATTTTCCTCCAGTGAATTTGATTCCCTGTTTGGCATCTCTTTGCTGAACGTATTGTAGACAGCGATGCACTGATCACAAAGAACATACTTCGGAGGTGCAGCGATCCCGTCACAGCGAGGATGACCGCACCGGATGGATTTGCCGGGTACCGTTGAAATGGGAAAAGCTTGCTCCACGTGCGATTCTTCCTGCTGGTGTTTGGGAGCAGGAGCCACTGAGTTGACTGGCTGCGACTGATTGATGGTTGGTGGTTGGGCCGCCAATCGGATGGAGCTAGGAACGGCCGCTACCTTTGATGTATGCTGATCTAACTGTTTCCTCGGCCGATGTGGAGGGGCCGCCGATGAGGAGGCAGAAGACTTGACAGTCTTCTGCCCTTGAGCGTTACCGTAACATCGGATGCAGTATCCTTGGTAGGTCAAGTTGGTCAGGCGAATACCGTCGCAGCCCGCATTGGCGCATAAATTCTTTTGGACAGTGTATCTGCGGGGGGCCGGCTTTGGATGGGCAGGGAATGGCTGACTAGCCGATGCCGTGGCCGTCGCTTGGGATTGCCCTGCTGTGATATTTTGACCTGCAGCGGTAGTAGCAGACACTGCAGAAGAGGCAGGGCGAAGAGGGATGCGGGTTGATTTGTTCACCCGCTGATCGACCTGAATGTCGTAGCAGGCTCTGCACATGTCATGGGTCTCCAGATGCCCGGGAAAAGGGCATTCTGGTATGATACACTTCTTAGTTGCAAGAGGGGTGCGGGTTGATTTTTTTAGCCGCTGATCGACCTGAATGTCGTAGCAGGCTCTGCACATGTCGTGGGTCTCCGGATGCCCGGTGAGAGGGCATTCTGGTATGATACACTTCTTAGTTGCAAGCTTCTGGTCGACAAACAGCGAATTGATTTCGTCTTGTTCTTGGTGCACTTGTTCCCTTCCGTTACTTTCCTTCCTATCGTTGAGTGGAGGAATCTGTTTGCTTCCGGCTGCCTTCACATACGTCATTCCTGGACGTCTGGTCTCCATCATATTGCCGGAGAGCTGATTGTAATAGTAAGCAACATGAGGATCAGACGATGGCGATGCATTACTCAGTGGATCGATGCTTGGAAAAGGAGCCGTGGGCTCGACAACAACAGCTTCTAACATCTGGCTCTGGTCGAAGCAGACCTGACAGAATCCCTGGCAGCTCTGCTCGGGAGGGTTCAGGCATCGGTCTCCTTTGCACTGCTGATTTGCTTCCTCCTTTTGGAAGCACTCGTGGCAGTACTCGCCGGTGGTGACCGACTGGTAGTAGTTGCACCCCTTCGTCTTGCAGTTCTGATTAATCATAGAGTAATTCCTGCTAAGCTTGGGCTGCTTGGAGGAGAAGGCCGTGGTTTTGAGCATCGGGTCGCTATCTGAGGGTTGATGCAGAGGTAAACCGGATCCAGAGACGTAATTCAGTGGGGACGGTTCCACCTGACGACCGACGGGACCGACCATCGGTGGTGCAGTCTCCATGTCATTTAATCTGGATTGACCTACTAGAGCTTCAGGTACTGATGCACTCTGGGGAGAAGGATCTCCAAATTCTACCTCCAAGTACGACCGGTAGTGAGTCTCGGCCAGCTGCATGTACGACGTCATCAAATCATACTCTGGATAGCCATGCGTAGACACCAGTCTGGCCTGCTTCATCCAGTGCTCATTGGAACCGGGACCTACTTCGAGGTTCTCCTCGACGATCAGAAACTGCTCCAGCAAAGAGTCCACCTGTACCTCCTCTTCTTCCAGGAGGAAACGGACCGGCATCGGTGTCAGGTCGCGGTGTACCAGCGGAAACAGATATTCTGATTCATCGCCGTCCGACTGAGCGGTGCACACCAGCGGCGTGAAGTGATTCTGGTCGAATGCCAGGAGGATCGGGTACCGGCAACACACGCTGCTGTCCCAGTTGAGCGGAAGGTAGATTCCGCTCAGATTCTGGGGCTGGAGGGAATGGCCACACAGATTACGCATAGTGTCCTGGGCGACCACGATGATCGGTCGGCGTAATATGTTGGCCAACATGAATATGTGGAATTGCTCCAGACTCTCGTACGGGAGGCCATCTTGTGGGCGTCGATCAGGGTCTGCAATGATCTTAGTAAGATCCCATTCCACATGCCACTCCTAAACACAATGGATAAGGAACTCCTTCATTCAAATATATAACTCTGCCCATCATTATGATGAGCACGGTATATGCCTGTGTTTACACCTACATGTACTTCATAATGATTGTTGTTAAAGAAGAAGCAACTTCAATAAGCTATATCGTCAAACGTTGAACCAAATCTCCTTTCATCAATGACAGCAATTAGTTAAAGGCACATGCACAACTGTACGATAGTGTGGTCTGTAGATAATCCTATGCAAGTGATTGGCTCTTTAAAAATATGTATATGGCTGGATCATATGGTTAACTTAGTATATGTTGAACATATTTACGTGACAATTCTATCAGATTGGTTTTACCAGAAACAGCTGCCTAAACATTTACCGAGCGCTTACAAATAATACCGAAACTTAACATAAAACTTGGGTTTTTTTTCGCTCTATACTGAATAAAATCACCTAAACCTGTTTAGGACATTCTCTTTTTCATACAGAGTGGATCACATGACCTGCTTTGCAGAAATAAGTTGCACGTCGGTGAAAACTTTATTTACGTGACACATAATGGTTAGAGAGTACAAACCCAACTTCATGTTTATTCATGCGGGACAAAATTATCATCTTTTTACCCAAAAAATGCTAGGTTATAATGTGTGAAAACTCTTGGATAAACTATAAAGGTTTTTCAACGACCATATTTTGTACAATAAAGAAAATGTAACCACCGTGCTGTTGTACATGAAGCCACTGTCGGGAATAATGGCATCAAACCTCATGCGTTCCCTCTGCCAACGTCTTTGGTTCACCATGTTGGTGTCGTGACAGAGAAGAGAATAGAGGCCGCCTCGCAAGACCAACTCGGTGTCTTCAAGACCCCAAAGAGCCAAGGACACGGCATGTGGTAGGCAGTTACCGTCACCTGTGGGTGGAGGGATTAAACATCTTGATGGTAACTATTTTTTTTCCTTCATCGATGCAGAAATTCACAAGCAAGTTTTAAAATGATCATCGAATGTAAAAGAAATTCAACTTTGTGACATGGTTTGTACCGCATTAACACTGATAAATAACATTTAGGCTATATGGTTGGGAAACTGGAGTTACAACTGGCCATTTGATAAAGTCCCTTTATTTATATTTCAGATTAGCATGCTTAGGCTGAGGCTATAGCCAGTACACACTGCAGGTAAACATTTTCTTTTTTTGTTATCTGTGGCAACATTTCTACCCCAAATTCACAAATTTGCATTGTACACAGAGTTGGATTGGAATTGTAATCTTTTCGTCTTTGACACATGTGTATAACCGGTACTATATCGTGAGGCCTCAGGAAGAAAGCCAGCATTCACACCAGACTTGGTATTGTTCAGTTGCCAAGCAGCGTCGAAAAATCCTGGTACAAGTCGTCTTACCTGACGTTATTAAAGGGTACAGCTTCTTGGTGGTGGTGCACCAATTGAGTAGCCCTGCTGACTCTAAGACATGCCTCATGATGGGATCAAACATCTCCTTCTCAAGAAACATCTTGAGTTCGGTTGGGAAAGACTCCCAGTAGGGGGACAGGAGGAAGGTGAAATGGGACATCTGAAGGAAGAAATAAGGCAGGCGGTCTCCTCTTCTGTAAGAATTAAGAGAGATGTTTGGATTAA
>JAVCKS010065242.1:6377-23635 GCA_032273685.1 Pteraster tesselatus | reverse complement strand
CCCTCCCTGGCCCGTCCCCACAACCATAGGGCAAGGAATGAACGCGAGACAAGATAAGTTTATTACATGTATTATTGTTCATCACCACAATGAATAACCTTTACTATTGAAATGTATATCGTTTTGGTCATCTTTTATAAAATCAAAATGCTTTGCCCAAACTATTTACGCGGTAAATCACACGAGGGCGCTCTTTGTTTGGTATTTGTAGCGACCATTAACTGCGCATGCGCGAACTAAGTTGTTGCGTGCGCGCGTACTTTGTTTTCCTAGCACGAATGAGGACAAATTCTAGTTTGATAATGTCTTTTTTTATTATTACTTTTTGGTATTGAAACCAAGAATTCTTCGAAAGTGAATTTAATCACTATAGCTCATAAGCCCGAAGAAACCTATTGAAGATTAAACTGATGACTATTATTACTATTTACATCCAATAGCACAATTGGGGCGCAGACTGCAAGAAATACCGGGGCATGCCCCTTCCGAACTCTTTCACGATAAGCATTCTGGATTCTTCAACGTGTAATGTCACACGGGACCTACGGCTTTACGTCCCATCCGAAGGACTGCGCAATTCAGGTTAAGTGCCTTGCCCAAGAACACAAGTGTCACGACCGAGGTTTGAACCCGGGGAACCCATTCTGAGTTAACAGAACCAACTGAGTTCGGCGCACTAGACCGCTCGCCCACTGACCACACGTCTGGCCTAAACTGCCCACAAGGCTACAATAACAGTTAGGGATAGAGTGTCGGTTAGGGTCATAATATTATTACTATTAGTAATCAAAATAATGTATGGCCCCTAACATACTCCCCCGACTTGACCATCGCCTCATCAAGTTCATGACGGGCGCGTTAAAGATGTATGAAACAAAGATAGGCGCTTTACTATTAATTTTTTGGTATGAAGTGTAGCCTCATTCGTCCTAGTAAAAGAAATTACGCGGGCGGGGCGGGGCGGCCAGCCGCGCACGCACGAGCGGCATCGTTCCCGCGCGTGTATCGAGATGTGTACGTTCTAGTACATGCAGTACGTGTATCGATAATATTCGGCACACTGCTGCAGCATATCGATCGCATTATTACCAATAAGCAGCACAGTCAAAAGTTCTTGCCAAGATCTTGGCCTCGTACTACGTTTGCAAGGATTACTAATATTACTAGCTTTAGTACTACACGAGTAGTACCAGTACCTACTAACTAGTTCGTAGTCGTACTCGGCAATCCGATCTCAGCAAAATGGCACAGTCTTACCACAAAGATCCATTGGTACAGATGGCATTAAATGTCGGCATAACAGCCGTGGCTCACCCGATGGCCTATGTGAAAACATTGATTCAGATTGGATATGAGCCACTCCCTCCGACATTTGGCAGAAATGCATTCTTCAGAAAGACGCTACTTAATGCGGGAGTTGTCTCATACTCCCGTTATATCTATCAAGTGGACGGATTTCTGGGTCTCTACCGTGGATTTATACCTCGTCTTTGTGGCACGCTGACTGGATCCTTTGTGGCTTCTCAAGTGTCACGGAAACTCGATGAATTCTTCCCAATTACTGACCAGAAGGACTTGGAAGCCCTGAGGACCAAACCAAAAGGAACTGGTAACTTATCCAATGCAACATTTTTGCTTGAGACATTAAAGTTGACTGTCTCCGACGGCTGTGCAGTAATCATCACCCAGCCCTTGCACGTCATCGCTGTTCGAGCAATGGTACAGTTTATTGGCCGAGAATCTAAATACAGTGGTTGGCTGTCTCCGTACCAAGAAGCTTATTCAGACAACGGCATCCTTGGGCTATTTGTCGGATTAGTACCAAGACTTCTCCAGGATATCTTAACACTTTGGCTCGGCCGAACTCTTTATCACATCTTCAACAGTCTACTACTGAGTGATAAGACTGGAAACGTCGCAGAGCTGAGGAGTTACGCCCACGCCATTACTGGATTCATCGCTGGTGTTATCACTTATCCCCTTGGATTGACAAGTAACATTATGGCTGTCAACAATTCCGGACTTGTAGCTGGTGGACCACCATTTATGCCTACTTATTCCAGTTGGATTGACTGTTGGAAAGATCTCAGTCACAAGGGTCTATTGAAGCGAGGATCTAGCATTATATTCCGTCGCTATGAACCGAATAAGGTGGTACAGCTAGCCTAGTAATCAGCCAACACCTGCAACACCATAGCACGGAGAGAACCCAGGTCAACGTGCCAATGAACAAATTGATAAAATGCATACATCAATACATACAATTCGAATAGTATTTTGGCTACTTCTAACTATTTTTCAAAATTAAGTTTGCCCTGTAATTAATTCTATAATTAACTTCATAACTACAGACTTGGCATTCAATATGACTAAATTTCTATACTTGCCGACTTGGCTTTTGGAAGTCGGAAATCTGAATATTTACATGGTGTTTTCCATTTATGACTGAGTGATTTACTTAGGTGAGTTGTCATTATACTAAGTATTACCACTCGGGAATTTCCCAAAATGTCCCAGATACTCAACAAGATAAAATTACAGCCAGCTGCACTGGTTAATGCTACTCAATGGCCTTTAGCTATAGTAGTGTGCTTCGTGCTAACTTGTGGCAGTATAAACTACAGTAGCACTGCAGAACAGAGTACAAAAATACATATTCTACATGTATATTAAACGCCAAGTCTGTACATTGGCAACTGCAACTTCAAATTTTGAGATTGAGAAAAAGTACTTACGATACACAAATTTGAATGGTAGCTGGATGCTATACAGAAATGAGTAATAATACTAAATTTAATAACAAAAAATAATGATCTTTATATTTAGGTTAGGCTTACCAGATATACATTTAGTAGTATGCATGGTAAAGTAAAATACCATGTAATCATCTCTTAATTTGGTTCTAAAGATAATTATTTTAACAATTTTTGATCAACGTAATTTTTGGTCAAAATACTATTGAGAAGAGCTATTCTACACGTATTCAATCATGACAAATCGAGACTGTACAATGTAAATTTACTTTGGTGTTATATACAACAAATATGGCAGAGCAGAAACAAATTGATGTACAACCAGTTATTAATTTAGCATTGTGTGAGAATTTTCTTTTACACTTAAACATAAGCATACTTAACAAGTTAGAATACAGTCGAGCATGGTAATAATGCAGTGTAAACTCTCAAGGCTTACCATATACCAGATAAATGACGGGGTACTGATAGTTTAAAATGTCTCAAAATTCGTCCGAGTAACCAAAGCACCATTTAAAATTCCGGTCAAATATGTTCTGTATAGGAAAAAGTCCTTTTTACAAGAAACCCTCAATACTACGTTACTATGCTATGTTCTTTCTTTAGATAGTATTTCTGCCATTGAAATTGCAAATGATTTGAAATAGGTACTTTGCTAGTAAAGTCACAATAAATATATTGCTGTGCAACTATTGCATTGATGGTAGTACCCTTCTTTTCGAACGAAAATGATCACAGAACTACTGTGATTGCAGAGGAAACTTAGGCGTCAAACTTAGAATAATGTCCTGTTCTACAACCAGCTAAACCACACACACTCACCCCTCGTGGGCTATTGCAGCCACTATAAATATCATATTCAGCGTGACCGGTTTTAATGTCTAGCAGATAATGATAGATGGAATGAAAACTACTAAAACAACATTTTACATTTCATTTTTATTTGAATTTTATTTTCATTTTGCGGTGCTAAAAGTACAGTGGTAAAAGTAGGCCTTCACATACATCTCTCAGTTTGGAGTAAGCATTGCCAATGGGGCACAACATTTTTTTCCTACAAACTATTTGACACTAGTTTATATTGACAGAAAAATAAAAGATTATCTTATGAAAAAACCCAAAACAAATGATGATAAAACATCACAGAACTAAGTGTTACGGTAGTTTTGTGACAGATGTTTGTGGAAAAAACCTAATTTATTTTTAAAAGAATGAATATAAAAAAGCACTGGATTCAAACACGGCACATTGTGGCTACAAGACTACCAGTATTTAATTTTATCATGTACATGTACATGTAGCTTTACAAGCATTCGCTGCAAAATCCCTTACACACACCACACCCTTCCCCTCCCTCTTTCCCTGCAGAACTATGCATGCACATAAATTTCACTACAGAAACTGGTAAATATGGTCAGACGGGCCCTGTATTGTTTTCTAATTAACCCTTTATTTACCCACAGTCAACATAAGCTTAGTCATAAAAGATTTGTATAAAAATCCTTTCAAAATTATTGTAGTGTATTTTCTACAGAGTTGAATATAGGGTTAATGGTATAACATCAAAGAAAACATTGCTTGTATGCCATACCAGTAATAGATATTTCATATAAAAACATTCTGTAGTTTTGATGAATTCATTTCCAAAGTTCATGGTCAGGGCCATGTTTTTAACCTTGTGATGTCGGCTCGACTGCTGGGTGTTAGCGCTCCAAGTTTCCAAATCCATTGTCATTGTTTGTTATTTCTGCAGAATGAAAACTTGCTTTTTCAGGAGCTAAATTGATGTATTCTCTGATTGAACAAAATTCTACATGTACATGTAATACTAAGTTAGCAAGATCTCTAAAATGTTCAAGATTGAAATCAACTAGCATTGATAGGTAAGATTTTATACTTTGTTTTGATGACAATTTTCCGTGACTGAAATCAACAAGTGATCAATGTCTGCTTCTAGGGGGGGCACCACAGACAGATATCTATTTTTGGAACAAGGGTTCAATTGGGTCTATATTCCTAATTACTGGTAATGTATATTTCATCACTACCTCAACGATTTCATTGTAGGTCAAAATGTACATGTATGCCAAATTTATGGTATAGAAACGTACTCAATAAAATGTTTTAAGAGTTATTACACTTTTCAAGCATATTTATCTCAAGGAGCCTTGTCCCAGCTTAAGGTAGTGTCCACAAGCCCCTTGGAGATCAACCAAATGCCATTATTTCAAAGCAATGTTAGAATAAGAAAAGTCCTTACACAAACACATGTCCTAACAGTAAGCCTACTTAGCCATCGATAAATGATATTCACAATTATACAAAGCCTGAATAAATCCGAGTCATCTCACGATCACGTGCCTTGCAATATTTTGTTCCATTGCATGCTGCACTGGCAGACAAACCATGGTGTCGGAACTTGTAAGCGATTTATAGAGTCAGAAATAATGAATGTTTATGTGACACAGCTAGGCTTTTTTTTAAACATTTGTGCGACATGGCATTCTATTTGTCACCTTATGAAATAGTTTCTACCGTCGCACTCATAAACGTTCCTTATTTGTATACTATTACCTAGTTTTATTTTGACCAATACATGTACAGTATTTGCAAAAGTATACACCCAGTGTTGGCATCAGAACAAATATTCAGAGAGGCTTAAGGAGGGGGCACTACATTAGTGGCAAGATTTACACACGACAGAGAAACTGACAACGTGTAAGCCTAACTGTGCTGGAGCAAATATATACAGGACACTTCCTATGACAAAATGTAACAGGCATAATTCTGGGTCAATTATTCAATGAACAGGCTTCTACATTCCAATATCATGATTACAGTTTCAAATTGCTTCTCTAGAATGTTTGCAAACATTAACAACAAATGAATACATATATGGCATGTGTTCTTTTCTAACACTGTACATGTACATTACATTTATTCACAAACTTCTGCATTGTAAAAATAATAAAACATTCTGCGAAAAGTAATAGGTAGTGTAAGTGGTTATTTGGCAAAACCACAAATAAATTGGGTTCATTGCAAAAGATGGACACAACTTACTGTACAACCCATATCCGGATCATGACAGTTTTAAAAGAAGGATATCATTTTTGTTTTTAAGTGAGTCCTCTAACATTAGGTAGGTTATTACATGTATATCACATAATTTATAAGCCATTTGATGCATATATCCACTGTGCTAAAAATTGATAACAGCATTCGTAAGAATCTCTTTAGAAAGTACGGCACTCTGGATATCGTATGTACAAGCTAACAATACAAAGGAGACAATCCAAGCTTGATTTTACCATGAACCACTTAATATAAAAGATTATTATGAAAGTATAGGAGATCCACATTTTTCCCCATTTAAAATCTCAATGGCTGAAATGACCATAAAAATCAAACCATGTTCTGAGCTCTAAACTGGTGATGAGCAACCTGTCTGATTTTATCACTTCTTCCACGATTGCACATCTTACATTATGGCTCTTTCTTTTATGATAAAATACGAAATGTTGAATCATTTTGAAAAAAGTATGTGACCTGCTTACTAACAATATGAATAGTTATAAACCACAGGAGATTCTCAGCTCTATGTTTGTTAAAACTTTCTTGAGCAAACCAAAATTTCAGAGCCAAATATCTACGTAATTGTACAAATATTCAAATTATAGTTCCTCAAAATAGCTGGATGTCATCACAATACCCTCCCCTTAAGCAAACTAACCCAGGAAAAGAATGACAGGGGACATTATTTCTAGTGGGCACACACAACCACAGGGTGGCAATATATCATTATAGATATTATTTTAAACATATTCCAGGGATTTATTTTTGGGGGAATGTATTTAATTGATGAGAAATCATAAAAAGAACACGGAATATATTGATTCAAATGTACTTCTGAGGACAAGGTGGTGGTGTGGTGATGAGTTTCCTAATCCGCATACAGGTTCGATGATAGGCAACTCGTTTTCTTTCTTCACTAATGTAGAGACTTGGTTTTTCCTGGATGGAGATTGTAAATCTACGACGTTACCCAATCACACCAAAAGTGTTCTCACATCACAAACAGAGACTCACTGCTATAAATCCATGTTGTTTACAGCATTACAGACGACATGGCTTCAGTCACCATCTATTTCCTCTTCGTCACTGAAGTAGGTGCTCTGTCTGACTCTTGGTTTCTTTACCGGAGGCTGTGATGATGAAGATGATTCGACATCATATGCACCCCTAGTTACTCGATCACGATAAGAATCCTCTTCTACTTTGGCTCTCTAACGAAAGCAAACAAACAAATTACAAGAATGTTTCAGAAACCACAATTATTTTCCTGAACCATTCGGGTAATCCACAGCTCACTTAACAAATTGACATAGTTACAATTTTGCTGTCTAGTCATACCTGAAAGTTGATTGCAGCTCCGAGGCTTTCTAATGTCGGATCTTCTCCTTCAGATTCTTCCCTGAAAACAAACAAAATTCGCCATCACAGTGGTAGAAAAAAGAGATCGAGATTTAAAAGCCTTTAATGTGCCAAACCTTACAACAATTACGAGCAAAATGTCTCTTTCACAGTTGCATAGTATACAAATATTGACTGCTTCGAGTGCTATGGTTAAAACTAAGACAGCCAAGGCGATCCCCTGAGCGTTCTATTTTGCACACAATAACTAACCAAGGATTTTCTTATTCATTATGCAGCGAGTTTGTCATGTAATTTGAAAGGGTGACAGAAACCTTGCATGCACTCGTCATGCTCGTTGTTCTATCAATATACAGATCTGCAAAACTGATTGGGTCGGGGTCTATCACTACACGTTTTATGCTATATACTAAAATAGAGGTCATGGTACCACACAGCTCGTTATAGTACCCTGGTTGCTATGGGATAGTACATTGGTTGCTATGGGATAGTACATCGGTTGTGTCGTCGTTTGTGCGCCTTTCTAGAAGAAATATATTACATATCACGTGACGCGCTCTAAACCAATCACAAGACAAAATCTATGCATAGAGTGTTATAAAAGTGCCAAATTACCAGAGCAATGTTTCCATACTTTAACACATCACATTATGTGTCAGTGCACATCCTTAACCGAATAATTATCTATAGTGTCTTTTTTTATTTACACAAAATTCAAACCAACTCTACACCGGTACAAAAAATGATAAAATATACATTTGATAATCTGCCAACCAGAACATGTTACAATCTACATTTTGTAGCATCTTATATTATGTGTTCCTACCACGGTCTCATGCTGTTCATGAGGGATACAGACTTGTGGCAGGTTATTCCACTCCTCATTAAGAATGTTTAGCCAACTTGAATAATGCCCTCGTACGGCTTGAACAATATGCTGTGCAATAATGTATGAAACAAATGACTTGTTCATAGTATTAGTGGCTCGGGAAGTTGAGAATATGTCTGATGTAGATTACTGTCACAGAATTTTCGTTGCTAAGTTTACAACGTGACCTTCGATCCTATAGGCAAACTAAAAAAAAACTTACTCTGATTCTTCTTTAGCATTGCTTGTTTCCTCTTGTTTTCTCTTTTTCTTTTCCTTTTTCTTGGGCGGTTCTCTGTCTCCTAGTGAATTCTTTGGGCAGTTGTAACTCAGGTGACCAAAGTCCTACGAAAGGAAAGAATCGACAGTGTTGTAGGTTTCAAGATCACTCTCGGTTATCAAGATCTGTCTCAAAACCATGATTTGCCGGTCTTGGTCTCCCACCTTGAGGTCTCGGAATCTGTCTAGGATACGATTCATCATCAAGGAACACTACGGCCTAAACAGAATCATTTCCATCACTGGCTAAACTCAAATTTGGGGTTTAAAAACCTATGTTTGGCAGAAGGTGTCATTTATTTAGTTGACTGTACTGTATTAGCACTGTACGATATTCAAGTACCAAAGTCTTGAGGTCTCGCTTGGCAGTCTCAGACCTTTTGATCTTGGTCTAAGGATTAATCCTATTCACTTTTGATTTTGCTTAGCAATGTACATGTACCTCAGTCAATTAAAACCAACAAACAATCATCCAAACATGTTTTGCATCCAGAGAATTATCAAGTTTTGGATTGAGAACAACACTGTATCAACAATTTATGAGACTGAGGTAATAGTTGTAAAGCACTACAGTGTTTCATCAATAGTGGTTTATCACGTCTTGTAAACTTGCTCTCAAAATTATGGATACTTTAGCCAGAAATATTCTTACGTTACTGCTCTGTTAACTTACACCACACTCATAACATCTTGTCTTGTCAGAATATGTCTTCTTTTTGATAAACTCTGCAGCTCTTCCATTGTCTGTTGCGACGGACACCTTCCACGTTCGCCCAAATAACTAAAAACATAATGACATAATGGTAGGCTGAATCAGCATTATTCATGTACCGCTAACATGCGTGACAAAACTGGCTAACCATTTCTAGTGATTATGCGCGAATATTTTTGCGGCTGAAATATTTTAGTCCGTCAAGTAGTTTTTCGCATGTAACAATATTTGCAGTTGTAGCTTGTAAGGGAGTCAAGAGTATGTCGCTAATTCACACACATAAATATACTAGGGGGTAAACATAACAATCATGACCCATTTTAGTTGAGAATCTCCACATTCACCTTTTATTGACAATAAACGGAAGAATTACTGGTAAAAGAATGCCTATTCTGTTTATAATGTTGTGTAAAACCATTATTATTTAGGTGTATCTACAATACAGGGTGGCAAACTGGGTAACACAAAGCGAGTCATTCACAGTTCAGCACTATTTCTAGGAAAATAGTTTGCGTGTACCGTAATTGAATTTCCCGCGAAGATATTTGCGTATTATCTATTACTGTGACAAACTCTGGACATATGTAAGGATACTACTTATAATTGCAATTTTAACAGGTACCAATTAGCAGTTATCTGACTGCCAAACCTGGTCAGTAAATTTAACACAAAAAATATATTTTATTTTACAGTATATGACATTTGTTCGCCACCCAGTATTGTAGATACACCTAAATAATATTGGTTTTTCGACAAACAATTTTAATGACTGTTCATCAGTCTTATAATATAATAGCATGAATACATGTATTAAGTTGTGGGAGGATCAGTCCTTCCTCGTGACACTTGTTAAACTGAATCAAATTAATCACAAACCTCTCTTCCATTAAGACCCTTGATAGCTTTATAGCAGGAATCTCTCTGGAGATACAGGACAAAGGCTATGCCTTTGCTTCTTCTTGTTTCTTTATCCTTAGCGATAGTTACTCTGAGTGGAAATCAGAAATCAATATTGTTTATAACACAAAATCTGCATGAGGGCCACCATGCCAATTCAGAAAATAAAACTTCATTTGACACAGTGAGTCTCCGAATTTGCTATCCACTAGGTAAGTGTATGTGGTAAATAAGAGGGCGATTGCTGATGTGGGTATTCCTTTATACCAGAGCATGGTTGAGCGCTTAAGGGTGAGGTGGTACTTTTTCTGCGGATTTGTGCATGCACTAATTTGATTAGACATGCATTAGTAGGTTATTCAGAGGTAACAGTGTATTTTGTAATGCTAATTTGAACTTTTTACTTATATAAGCACCAAATTTTCTTAAAATACAGAGCTCTGCGGAAGACATAACCATTGAAATATTTCAGTCAACAAATATATTATATATACTTACTTTACCACTTTTCCATATTTTTCAAATATCTGAAATAAAAAAATGAAATTTTATTAAAAAGCAAACTACAGTAAACCTCTGTTACACATTTGGTACAACTTTGTTACTACTCTTACTAATTTACTACTTACTGCTCCAGTGTAGTGTTAATAAAAATGAATGGCTCTTTGAGTATATCTGTGTTATCTACATAGTTGCTTTTCTTGTATGAAGATTTCTAAATGGATATACATATGTTTTGCAGTTTCAATGCAGTTTCAAAACCAAACAGCAGCCCATCAGTGCCCTATATTTTCATGGGTAACTTAGATGTATAGTGTGGGTGCATACTGTACAACTTACTTTGTGCCCATACCAAACAAGCTTGTAGTGTAATAAATACACATGGAATTGATATAGGTTTGTCTACATTGTTTATCTAAAACATTCTTATTTGTAGCCTTTAGATTTTAGAAATTAGCATGTCGGCAGCATTTGGCACTCTTTTTAATGCAATGTGTGTAGCAGTGTTTTTATTTGTGTCGTAGGTTAGGCTGCGACTTTGCTAACTGTTTGCCCTCTAAGATGGCCACTATGCATAAGGTCTATTGACATCATTGTGATGTGAAGGCTGGGCGGGTACATTTTAGGGAGTAAGGCTGTATCCGAAACTATGTCTAGGGCTACGTCTATTGTCAGCTTCGACCATTGGGAGTAACTATAGAATACCCCGCCACCACGCCCCTTTTCTAAAAAGATCCTGGTACCCAGAAGTCACTTCACAATGATACTAATTACAAGGGTACCACACTAGTCACCAAATAAGGAGTGGCGGGGTCACTTCACCTGTTCACAATGATTCTAATTACTGTATAAGCTGTTATTTTTGCGGGGGTTTTATTTTCGCAAATTTCGCGAATTGCATATTATCGCGAATTTAACAACACGCGAAGATGTTTCCACCTCATCGTACGGAATTACTGCAGAGGTGTCATTTGCGAAAGCAACGACTCTCGAAAATGTCTCCTAGCCTGTCATTCGCGAAAATATCTGTACACGAAAATATCAGCTTATACAGAACAAGGGTACTAGTCACCAAATAAGGAGTGGCGGGGTCACTTCACCTGTTCACAATGATTCTAATTACACTAGTCACCAAATAAGGAGTGGAGGGGTATTCTATAAGTAAGCCCAGATTGTTTACGTAGAATAAAATCAAAGGCGTAGTAGTTTAGAATACCCCTCCAACACGTCCCTTTCTAAAAAAAATACCTCTTGTACCCAGCCTTCACATCACAGTGATGCTAATCGCAGTAATACCAGACCAGTCATGAAATACCAAAGTGACGGAGGGATGTGCATGGTGGACTTTGACGTTTTCCCCCAAATAATCCCAATTACCCCAAAGCACGTGTAATAACCCCTTACCTTATGTAAATCGTTATTTGTGAGGGAAAATGGTAAATTCGATACATAGCACGTTGTCTTACTTGGGGCTAGGCCTCCACTCATTCTCCAAGCTTAGAATTACATGTAGAAATCAACAAACAAGAAGATGTGGGCCCTCACGTCACCCAGAAAATGCAATGCACGTTACAACACGTACTTTTACTTGTACTGCACTACATTAATGTACAGTACATCGTATGGAACGCCGGAATTGGGGACTAGCTTGTACCGTAAGGTAGCTAGCTATACAGTGTAGTATATGCAATGGGGGTTTAACACATTGCCACTTTTAAACTAATAGCTTGACGCGCTCAAAATACTTGATGCGGGGTTCTTGCCCACTTTGTTTTAGGGTGGATTACCAATTTGTGATCCCCTTGGTGATCCACCCTTCTTTCCTTGGTCCAATGCGGGGGTCTGGGGGTCTTGGCCCACTTTGTACACGAGCAATGAGTAGTTTGAGTCATGATCCTGGGGGTTCGGTCGTGCGATCACGAGGCTATAGGAAGGCTGATGCTGTTTCAACAGCTAATTGGGGATATGTCATTAGGTTTAATTTAAAGTCAAGCATGACCTTTAGGCTTAGGCCTAATTCAAGCACCTCATAAACAAATAACCATACAATATTTGCCCCTATCTTCAATGGATGATTACACGAAATCCAATTTAAAATGTAAGCAAATAAAATTAGAAAATGATATATAAAAAAAGGAAGACATGCGCAACCATTGTACATTCTGTACATGAATGAATACAAATGACTGACCAGACATATGCAACGTAAAAACACCCACGGAAAATTGGTTGCACATCTAGCGAATTCGATTGATGGTAAATTGAAATGAGGAAAACACCAATGCGGATGTCCATTTAAATTCGGGAAGTCGAACGCTGCTCATGCGCCCATGGACTGTAATAATAGAACGGATATGATGATGTAGCATTTACAAATTATTCAGTGTGCACATTTTGCGAAATTGCCCGGGAAACATAAGAATGTTTATAAAAGTTACTGGATCGGTTGCATTGATCCATGTTTGGATTTATGAGAAATAGGAACGCACACAGCTGCAGGGTAGCGAATTGTTTGGAAACAAATGCGGAACAAAAATCGTTCCGGCTTTAGATACGTCATAGCAATTTTAGTACATGTGTGTATAAATATTTGTATCTTGTTAAATGAAATCTTTGTTTCCGAAATACGGCTGTCATGTGTAAGAAAATGATACCCCTCGCTCCCCCACCCAATAAACAAATCGCATGAGCTTCGATATGGAAACAATCGAAACGAACAGAATATTAACGTGCACCAAAAATAATATACTTTTATGTAGCTGATTTGGGTGTTTCTATAAATTAGGTGTTACAAATTTCTGATGGTGTCCCCTCTTACGTCGTGAAATGGATCCATTATAATTTTTATTATTATGACTCTTAAATATTATTGTTTTGTTTGAATATGGAAATTTTAGTATTTCCTTTTGATTCAGATTCAAACACGACTGCAAATACTCTAAACAATTATAAGTAATAGGTGGTACATTTCCCAACGTAAGAGGGGACGCCGTCACAAATTGGTACCCTAATTTATGGAAACACTAATTTCTCACTCAAAACTGATTGAAATAAACCAATACACTACACGACTTCAAATAAATCCAAGCGTAATTTATTTCTGTGCAAATCACCGTAATATATTTTTGTGGAAGATATGAAGACAGTGATATGAAAACATGTAAAGAGTAATCTTTGGCCTTTTTCTTATTATCGAGGTTAATACTTTAATAGTAAAATAAACACTAAAAAACAAATTCTTACAGAATATCACCATTGTAGGCCAATAAAGAAAGAAAATTAGCAGACAATAAATACCGTTGCACTTTATGTTACAGTTTCCGCTTATATTCACAGTTTGTGAACAACTCTAATCTTAATGCAAAGAAGATCTTCATCAACTATATTCTGTCAGCCGCACCGAAGCAGTTAAAAAAGCAGGGCGGGAATCTTTACTGAAAGAAAACAACCACATTCTTGCACTTTAATCAAATGACCTAGACATGATGAAACTTGGGTTAATCTGTTCGTATTGAAACCCTTGTCGTAGGATATTCTATTTTATTTTATCTGTTGAAGCGATTTCAGTTATTGCGTTTTGTATGCAATAATTCACTAAGATCATGCGATTTAAACAAGTAGCCACCGTAGGAGCATTAGGTTACACGCGCCAATCGTACATTTTTAGACACTTCAGATGTCTAACCAATCTTGGTTCAATATGTTCAGCACTTTGGTAGTCAGCCTTAAATCATAGATATAGACCTAGGTACTGGTTTCAAAAGCTCCATATCCTTGAGTATGACATCATCAATCTCCGAGTTTCTTAACCACTACAGCAGGTATCTTTGCATTCTTTACAGGCACTTTAATATACTATGATCTACATCAATAGATTTGTTAGATTTATATGTTTGCATCCTGTAATATACGTTTTTCACATGCATACTGAGTATACAGTATATATCGGCAAACAGAGGGCGAATGTAAAATTATGTAACTCCCTTTACCAAACTCTGGCTATGGCTCTGACAAATATTTCAGTGAAAGAATTTTTAGAACAGACTTATGTTCTAGATACATGCAGTATAGTACTTTATTTAGATATATGGATAATAAGGGGAATGATAAACAAGGATCCTTTTGCAATTCTTTTGCAATTGTATGATTTGTTCATTACTTTTGAAATGCTGATAATATATCTGTTTATAACACATTACGTCCAAATTTTACACAGTGATTGTTATTCGGGCTAAATGCCAGACTTATAACCCAGATGATTTTAGGATATCACAGCCAGGGCTATTGACGGATTGTCATCAGTACTGGGACCACTGCCAAGAAGCTATCACACACTATTAATAGAATGGCAGCTTCAAAACATACTTTTGTGGTTAGTGAAAATAGACATGCGCTATTGCCCTCAAAAACAGTCATTATGTGACCAGATCAGACGAAATGAGTATTAAAGGAATTTTCACTACTCATCAGAAGAGAGGAAATTACTTTGTTTTAATACAAATAATATAGGAAATAACTACATTTGACATTCACAGAAACATCCAATGTCTATGAGTTATCCCCAAAACGTAATCTGCAACTTTAGACTCAATTCATTGGGTAACATATAGGCTGATTATGTGACAATGTGATTTGTATGAGCTATCCCTTGATGACAGCTATAGGTCTCAGTTTAATAGCCTTACTGCTAATCTTGGCTGAATGGCAGGCATCTACAACATCAGTGACATTCTTGTAGGATTCAGGTGCCTGCAAGAAAACACACACATTTGGGAGTTCCAGTTAGTCTAGAATTTTGCTATCACAGCAAAACAGAAGCAGACCAGAAAGTTAAATCAATAATTTGGTTTTGCTATTAAGCTAACTGATGACCAGTCATACATTTTAATTCCGTGCAATCCACAACAAGTAAAATGCATATTTAAACCCATAGCAATCACAAGATCAGTGTCCCTTCACCAAAAATGTCACATTGATGGGTGTGTGTTTTTTATTTTGATTATAAAATATTTCTGATCATTAAATATTTCTGATTATATAAAATGGAATATTTAGAAATAATACCAATTTATTAATATCAAAAATAAAACAATTAGAAATAAATTTAGTACCTCCTCCATGACTAGCTTTGGAGAGGCAACCCTGATAGAAATCCCTTGGCTCTGCAGCTTGCTGAGCACGGTATGGTAGTCCAGATTACGACGTGACTTAGAACGAGACCAAGCACGCCCCTGAATAAATGAAATAAATTTGATAGTTCTGATACATGAATTTCAGAGCAGCGCGCCGTCTGTTGAGCAGCGCACGCCATCTGTTGAGCAGCGCTTTTGGGGGGGGGGAGAATTTTTTCAATAAAGCCGTGAAATAACAGTGTGATTCTCAAACTGTGGTTCTTTATTTTGACTCATAAAAAATATTGTAATATGCTTCAAACATCAATGTGACAATGTATAGCATGATATTATGAGAGTTGTTAAACCAGCACCTTTGTGAACCTTGATCTAAAAATACTCACAGCTCCATGGCAGGTTGTTCCAAATGTTTCCTTCATTCCCGTTTCAGTTCCTGTCAGCACATAACTGCACGTTCCCATGGTACCACCAATTAGAACTGGCTGACCAGTCATCTAGAACAGGGCATCATATGGCATTGATAGCTGGTTACTAATACAAGCTTCCTTTTATTACGGTACTCGCTTTTTGTGTCACAAAGTTAGAAAATTGCTATATGACTTTCTTCATTATTTCCTTCATTTTGGTTTCATAAACACTCTGCTTATAGCAGCCCCCAGGCTTAATTGAAAACAGGTTTACAGGACTACTGAATTTAAAAATACCAACATCTGAAATATCTCAATAAGCGACTTTGTTTTTGTTTTGTGGTGACAGGTCACACAATCATGTCCAGGACAAGGGGAGGGGGGGGGGGGAGATCTCAAGTCAGAATGGAAACAATCTAGTCTATGCTGACTTGTGTTGTAGTGCTAGCAATGTTAAAAAACAATAAACAAGTGCACAAATACATTAAACTTACATAATACATGCAGTATCGGTGTTAATATGCAAACCCAAGTTGGTATGAAACAACAGACAATGCATGACTAACCTGGTAGTCAACCGGTATAAGAGGGTGGTGGGGTGGGAAGGCCCTGGTTGAACCCTTACGATGTACAAGCAGGGTCCTCTGTTTACCATCGAGAATGTAAATAGAATGTTAAAGAAACAACCACCATTACAAGGAAATACCTAATGCTGTTCAAGTACTTTTGGAAATAGGTACCGTTAGGAATACTGTTTTTGGGTGGGATAAAAATTACGATATGTTGACAAACTTGAAAAACATCGATCGTCATTTTCTCCTGATTTACCATCGCACATTATTGCATTCTTTCAGCACACAGAATTCAGCTTGTCATTTGTTTTGTTGTTTATTTTATTCCAGAGAGGGTTACAAAATTACCAGCTACTTGTACTTGTTTCCCATTTGCGCTATTAGTTTCCCGTTTGTGCTTTACTGTTTGCACTACATGCTTCCCGTTTGTGTGCGTGTTTTGCATTTGCGCCGGAAAGCTTGCCTTTATTGATTCTTTCTCACAGAATTATAAAGGACAATAAATAAAAATTATATCAGCTGAACAATTGGATGACTACAAAATACTAAAAAAAGGTTTGTCTGGGTTTGGTGAGAACAGGTTACATTTTTGCTGCCAGTTTCCCATTTGTGCTACTTGTTTCCCATTTGCGATGCTAGTTTCCCATTTGCGATGCTAGTTTCCCATTTGCGATGCTAGTTTCCCTGTTTGCGATGCTAGTTT
>JAVCKS010065133.1:11641-23643 GCA_032273685.1 Pteraster tesselatus | reverse complement strand
CGTCGCGGCCTTTTTGGTCTCGGCGCTGTCTCGTCTCTTTTTCTCGGTCTCGTCTCTTTTTAGTATGACCCACAAATACCATTGTACAAGACTTCACTTCGCATTTATAACATCCTGCTTGGCCCCAAAAAATGGTCTTCAGGCAATGCATACCGGACAGCATTTACAAAAACACAACATACAACACAGTAGGCTATAAATATTAAATGGAAACAAAATAACTTTCTGTTGAAGATTCATGCTTATTAATTTACAATAAACACTATCGATTATTGTCTAGTAATTCAGTGACAATCAGTGGTTTGAGAAAGTTTCCAATTCCATTGAAATTGCGGTTGACCTATGGTTTACCAGCGTAATCTCGAAAAAACAATTACCTCTGACTGAGATACAAAACTAAAATTCACAACATTAAACCAAAATGTAATGCTACTTGCTATAGTTAGTCATAGTTCAGTAAACCTATTTTAGTACTTGGTCTTGGACTAGGCCGTTTTTTCCAATGTTCACTATGGCGCGTAAATGCGCAATTTTCTTTCCTTAATATTTAGGCTTACTTATAAAAGTTATAGAATACCCCGCCACTCCTGTTTTGGTGACTAGTGTGGTACCCTTGTAATTAGGGTATCGTAATTAGAATCACTGTTAAGTGACTTCTACGGGTGAGCCGAAACAACCCGTGACCTACGCAGGAGTAGGACTAGGAGTTGGTCGTCGAAATCTCAAAAAGGTCCACCTCGTCCTACCGTTCCAACTCCGAGTCAAACGTTGATTTTTCACTTACAAGCTTGGTTAACATCTTCGCCAGTTTCTGGAAGTTTATCGCCACAGTCACAGCAATGGTCGTTCCCCTCCTTCTTTAAGACTTGCTTCAGCTTTTTGTCTAGATACATTTTCTATTTTAAAAACCCAAACAACTAAAACTAAACTCAGAGAGCAACTTGACGAACAAGCTCGAGATTTTAAAAAGTTGACTCCAAAAGTGCAGCGAAGTTCTGTGAGCCGGACACGAACTCTCGATCTCGTCGACGCTTGTGAAACTATGAGTGCCCTCGAACGTCACCAGCTTATTTTAAACTGTATCTGTACGTACACAGTCGAATGAGTACCAGTTATTTTACGCAAGTTTCGCAAATTCCCACTTATTTATTTCCGCATTGAGGTGTTCATTACATAAAGTATATAGCGCTAAATAATTCACCTGTTATTTTAAAGGTTACAAATTATGTTAGTTGTCTTTATTCACTAGATATTGTTATTTAAAAAGCCTAGATGATCGAACTTAAATGCTTACGTTGATGATTCTTAAACTTTACATGATAAGGAATAAGGAATAATAGTTGTAAAACTTCTAGTAAAGTTCTACCAGAAGGTCAATGGAAAGCAGTTTCATTATTGATACTACGTGTATTTTGCATCGGCAGTTGACTTCATCTAATTATGTTCGCGTTAACAAAACTATTAACATAACAATAACGGATAGGTGCATCTGTAAAATTCTTTGTCCATGATGAGGAAATTTGCTTTATTTAACTTTTCAAGGTGAGCGCGCGTCCTGTTATTTTGTTAACAAAATAATAGATTAGCTGGTTATGTCATCGTCGATGTTAGCGCCCTCTGTTGTTGCTGCAAATCGTAGTTAAAATCTCGCGAGGACTTTCGAAATATAGCTGGTGTCTAAATACCTTTCCTCACGTGGCCAAACGGCAGAAGCCAAGTACCAGCGGTACAACTACGAACAACTCTCGCTAATCTAATTTTTATTGTAGGATTTCACAAAAATAATGAGACGTGGGTTGTACACTAATTTGAGTGGGGATAATTGTACATGTACATTTTACGTGTAGTATAGTGTGGACGCGTTGTGTGCGCCGGAAGCACAGCAGGACATGTAGGATTTTCGAAGAAGATATGTCGCGGTCTCGATACCGGATCCGGAGGTAGGAAGGCGCAGGCCGAGGCCCATTTTTTGGTCAAAATTTAACAATTTTGGGTACAAGGATAATTTTAGAAAAGGGACGTCTTTTTGGAGTAATTCTAGTTATTGTAGTACTAAGAATTAGACCTAGGGGCCTACATGTAGTGAAGAAATTTGATTCGGAATTAGATGTTTAGAACGGCACGATTTATCAGTACAGTAGCACTAGCACAGTAGTAGCAGTAATCATCAAATGTTTTTCACCAGAATCTTTCAATAAAATATTTCAAACATATCAATTTTGGGAGTAACTCCAGAATTCTCGTTCACCATGACCTTTTTCTAAAAACACCCTTGTAAGTTGTACTCGGCCTAGATCAGATACCGGTATTAATATATAGTTTCTTCACCACACTATTCTAACACAGGTAGGCCTAACATTGCTTTGGTGTCAAATAATAAAACATTACGGAGCAACTATAGAATACCCCGCTACCACGTCCCTTTTCTAAAAAGTTCCTGGTACCCAGAAGTCACTTCACAATGATTCTAATTACAAGGGTACCACACTAGTCACTAAAACAGGAGTGGCGGGGTATTCTAAAATTCAAATATTCAAAAATTACTGTATAACTTTACCGTTTTTATATACATGTAGTTTGATATTGTTTTTATTCTTTTTACATGTACAGGTGTTACATTACTTAATACTCTCATCGTGTTCTATAGTATTAAGACTACAGTCAGTACTTTCTAAACACTACACATGATTGTGATTCTTCATTGACCTTTATACAAAGGGCTAACGGAATAAACTGAGACAGTTTTTTTCTTCGTTTTGTGAGAACAAAAACCACAACTCTTTCTGGGTTTACTCATAGTAGGCAAGGCCAACTAGGTACCTGCCCTATAAATATGTCGACCAGTCGAAAAATAAAGAATGTAATTTACAACTATACCGACTGCCAGAAGAAGGTGCGGGATGCCACGTCGAACGACCCCTGGGGCCCGTCCAGCACCCTGATGTCCGAGATCGCTGACCTGACCTACAACGTGGATGCCTTCGCCGAAATCATGTTCATCGTCTGGCGTCGCATCAACGACAAGGGCAAGAATTGGCGGCACGTCTACAAGTCTCTGGTCGTGCTCGAGTACATCATCAAGACGGGCTCGGAGAGGGTGGCGTTGGAGTGCCGGAACAGGATCGTGGACATTGACACGCTGAAGGACTTCACCTTCTACGACGCCGCCAACACGGACGTCGGGCGCAACGTGCGCGAGAAGTCAAAGCACGTCGTGGCCTTGCTCAAAGACGAGGAACGACTGAAGACCGAGAGGGTCCAGGCGCTGAAGGCCAAGGAGAGGTTTGCTCAGGCATCGCAGGGCATCGGTAGCAACCAGTTGGCGGGGGGGACCACGATCACCGCGGCGCAGCCCACGCCGCCGCCGCAGCCCCAGGCAACAACTACAAGCCCACCAGGTGAGGAATGGCCTTATTTCAGACAGTATGTAATTTCCAGCAGTTCATCTGATTTTCTCTCATAGCTTCCCAACTATGCTGAATATAATCGCGGTACTCTTTTTCTCTTATTCCCGGAGATCCAGCGGTCCCCGGTGATGGCACCACCGCCGCCACCACTCCCCCGCAGACGAGGACCCTGACGTCGGAGATAGAGCAGGCACGACCCCAGACCTCCAACGAAGAGGAACTACAGCTGCAGCTAGCCCTGGCCATGAGCAAGGAAGAGGCCGACCAGCAGAGGCAGGAGCAGAACAACGAGAGAATAAGACTAGAGATGGCCATCAACGAAAGCCTGGATGAGGTAAGATGCGTAGGGTCAGTTTATAGGAAACAGCTTAGCGGTTGCTCCAAAAGGTCAAATTGCATATGTGACCCACTCTTCAAAAATGAGTCACGTGTCGCTAACAACTTTATTTGAGTTATATATACCAGCTTCATTTTGATATCTGATAGATACCTATTGCATGTTTTGTTAAAAAGTCAATATCTTTTCAAAAAAAATAATACTTGGTTATAATGTGTGGAAATTCTTGGATACTATAACTTAAATGACGGTTTTGTGACATGTGACTCATTTTTGCGGAGCCGGTCACATATGTCTGAGGTTTATATTTTGGATGGACCGGGTTAAATAAGGATTTACCGGGTTAAATAAGGATTTACCGATCGATATCGGACTGATTTTATCTTGAGAGATACTGTAAAAGTTAATTTGCCGTTGTTGTTGTTGTTGTTGGCTTCGGGATGGGAGATGTTTTGGCCTCCTTGATCCCAAGATCTTGAGACCACTCAGCTGTAAACGAGTGGCTTGTCTCATTAGGAGAATAAGCGAACAAAGGCGGCGTGGGAAGAGGACTGGCCAACCCACTACAATATGCCAAGGCCTAGGAAAATATGTCACTCTACTGACATACCTACCCCCAATAAATGGAGCTAAATGCAGAGATTAGCTTTAAAATGATAAAATGGCCTGATAATCTTCAGAATCAAAAGGAATTATTTCTGCCGGCTTATAATTCGTTTTCAGCAAGAAAGTATACTTTAAATATCAGTGAATTGTTGTCGTGCGGTATATCATGTCAGCAAGAAAGTATACTTTAAATATCAGTGAATAGTTGTCATGCGGTATATCATGTCAGCAAGAAAGTATCATGTCAGCAAGAAAGTATACTTTAAATATCAGTGAATAGTTGTCATGCGGTATATCATGTCAGCAAGAAAGTATCATGTCAGCAAGAAAGTATACTTTAAATATCAGTGAATTGTTGTCATGTGGTATATCATGGTAAACCTTGATAACAGGGGCAAATTATTAATTGAACATTTAAAATGTTTTTTTAAACCTGTTAGTTTGGAAAATTTCTCAAAAACTTGTTGCATGGTTGTTGTCATATTTCAGGTATTCAGTTTACATTTTTAGAGCCAAACTTATTATTTCTCTCGGGAGACTATTTAAAACAACCCGTGGTTCATCTATTTAATATGATGCCGTGCATGGCTTTTTGTTTTCTTAAGAAAATATTTTCATTACTAATCCTAAATAACCAGTTTTAGTTGAATGTTTCTTTAAGCGTGCCTGGCCAGTTTGTATGTTCACAGCTGAATTGGTCGAACGGAAAACACCGCTGCGAGATTTAATAAAATGACTTCCACCATGGCATGGCGTGAGCTGAAAGCTTTCTGTTTTAGTTGAGGATGGAGATGATATTGCCAACTCCACTTGCTACTCTAACAGAAACTTCCAAAGGTTTGCTGTTTAGAACATTAAGATGTTCTGTACTAAAATCCAACTCTGGTTTTTTTTTTTTTTAATAATTTTTTTTATAACACTGTTTTATAACACTAATATCACTTACATTAGCTTAAGAAGTCTCACACACACACACACAAATTAGACAGCTATTAATTCCTAGAACACATTTTGGCAGATTCATACGCAGTTAAACCATTTATATTAACTATTTCAGTTGAAGCCACTACTAAATCAAAAAATAAAATTAAAATAAATTAAGCGTACCCAAAAAGAGAGAAAAAATGTGATTGTTGGATTTGCCATGTACAGAACACCTCCAGCAAAGAGCTTGCAGGACCTCCTCCTCCGGCGCTAAAGAAACGTTCAAGTTTGCTGGTCCTAGCCAAAAACCACAGAGCCCGCACTCACCTTACTCCTCCTCCCCCGCAGAGTCAAGATTTCATTGATCCCGTCGCCCCAACAAGCATGGGCGCCGACCCCTGGGCACCCGGGGGCGGTATGATGGCTGCACCACCGGTCACAGCGTACCCGCAGCCTATTCCAAATGACCCCTGGGCATGCTTGGCCGCGCCGCCCGTACCGCAGCCACCTGCCGATCCATGGGCCCCTCACGGCCCTCCCCCAGCCCCGGCTCAAGCCCCCGATCCCTGGGGTAGCCCCGCCAATGTTCCGGTGCCTGCGAATGATCCTTGGTCCGCCACATCGGCTCAACCGAGGGATCCCGATTCCGATTTTGATTACCTTCGCTCGAGTAACGCCGCCATGGAACCCGTCGCACCGCCGGTTCCGCACGCCCCCATGATCGTCGCCCCGATGGGGGGCGCCTTTCACCTGACCACCATGGAAGACTCCTTGCCGTTGCAGCCTATGAGCGGCGCCGCGACCGGCATGGCTAAGAAGCCGGAGGATTTCCTGGGCGAGAACTCGAGCCTGGTCAATCTCGACTCGCTCGTCGGCCCGCCCAAGCCTGCCCAGCTGATGCCCCAGGCGCCCAACCCGTTCCTGAGCTCGGGACTGATGTCGACCGGTGGTACCTCCGCTGCGGCTGCCGCCGCCGCTGCGCAGCACAACCCGTTCCAGCAGCAGCGACAGCCCGCCCCGACCATCAACCAGATGAGGGCAGAGCCGATGATGGCCGGCGGGGGCATGCCGCTGGGCTATCCCGGGGGCGGTGGCATGGGGGCGGGCGGGATGATGGCGGCATCTTCGCTCCCTCCTCCTCTGATTCCAATGAGTAGTGGCCCATCGGATAACCACATGGGCACGTCGCAGCAAGTCAACAACCCGTTTCTTCTTTAGGATGCCCAACGGCGCAGGTAAAATATTACAGAATTATAATCTAGTCATTATGTATAAATTATGTGAGCATACGAAAACATCCTTTGGTCCGTCTTGTTCACTAAAAGACGATAATACGGGGATGTATTTCTCAAGGGTAGAATTGCGAAGCGAGTTTAATTTGGAAATGGATGGGAAGATTGGTTGAAAAGCGTTGCATACTGTAGCGCATAATCAAATTGTACTTCAAACATTGTCTCACCTTCATTGGACCGTGGACCATTCATGTGTTAAGGGGTCCAGGCGTTGATCGGCCCTCTTTGCTCCAGGATTGATGATTGCTTATGTCAAATATAACTTCTTGAACCTAAACTAACATAACTGATCTGGTCAAGTTCCCCATTTCTTCCTACCTGATACGAATGCTTACCAAATAGTGCACTGCCTAAATGGCAAACAAATATTACACTGGAATGTTTTCTGCTAATCCAGTATTTCACTGAACTTGTAGGAAGATGAAATAATTGACTAGTACCAGTTAATGAAAGGTTACATTTTGAAAGCTTGAATTTTAGTTTGAAAGGCTGTTGGTACTCTCAAATCACTTCAGAGAAAAACTGGTTCCCCCAACCCTAAATACATTATTCCATTATGCGCTTGCGTAATTGTAATTGTGTCAGCCTTATTGTCATCTCTATACTGTGCAAGCCTTTGTTTTCAAGTAAAATATATTTTTCACTACCCTTTTCAAATGGATGATCTGATTCTGACCTTTGTACAATATGCGTTGACAATACATTAGGCCTCAGAAGGTGTCTCTTGTACCGGTAATAGCCATTTTGTATCAAATTAAGTACAAATTTAGTACATGTAGTAATACTAGCCAAGTAATGTTTGTGTAATAATGTGACCTAAGGTAAATAAACTTGTACCTGTACAGTGACTCATTTGTCAGTACATACTGTACACTCGGTATGTTATATGGTATGATGTGACTGCATGTGCAGTAACTTGAGTATGTTTAGAAGAAACAAAATTTATGGCAACTGTAAAATGCAGTTGTCACACACATACCGGGTATACAATATTGTACAAATATACACCAGTGTACAGGTAACAGCTTATTTACCATGTGTCAGGGGAATTATGTTTTTAAATATACGTGTGTATATATAAACCCTGATGCAAGCATATATTAAATCTAATATAATATATCATCAAGAGTGAACAAAAACGCTGCTTTTGTGCTATCGTGATCATCAGAAAGGTCAGTTCTTAGGTTGTACATTTGATGCAATGCAAGAGCATTTGACTAAAGTTGGGATAGGTAGGTCGGCCCATTCTTCATTGATAAGGACGGATCTTACCTACTGATATCCAATAAGATATTACCATTAACTAGACCTATGGTAACATTTGGTGGTTATTTTGTTTTTACCGAGCTCCAGGCCTTTTTTTACCCAGCCGGCCCATCCCCAAGGCTCATGGGCCCACCGGGCATTTCCCCAATGCCCGGCCAGTCCGCCCCTGTCATGGTGTCTCGTAAGGTTGTGTTGTGACATCAGTATCTCCTTCATTTTGATATCTGTAGGATATTTATCATTCATATTGCATGACTTACAGCATACGTGAGCATAAGTTTGTTTGTGATTGTTCAATGTTGAAGTGTGCATACTATGGAAGTTGCTCCTTTAATTAAAACAAAAAAAATAATGAGGCGGTATTTTCGTAACTAGGTTGACTGAAAAAATACTTGTTGATTGTCACTGCCCACCCCTACAAAATGCTCCCGCCCTAATCAATTTTTTTTATAAAAGTTTATTCGTCCTAAACATTTAGTTTTTCAATATTTATTTCTGACTTCAAAAAAGCCCCTGCCTGCCTTTAACTTAGGGAAAAGGGACAATTAGCAAGTTTTTTTTGTCGGCCTTACTGATGCAAACGTCTTTATAGTTGGTGACCCCATGGGTGATCCCAAATACAGTTGTATCTTGTCATGTTGCCATTTTGATTCCACATTGCACAAGTACATGTGTACTAGTATGCATCATGCTCACAATTTCTGTACTCAGTGGAAACAAAATGGCATCCAATATTAGGATGTTGGAACTCTCTCTATAAAGCGATTCTAGTTTTGTCTAATACAAACAGGGTTGCAAAACAACAGGAAACTGGAAAAAAAGCAAGAATAATTACGTTGCAATCATACCGATACTCATAGAATTCCAGTACCGGTATTGCAATAAATTTGCAAAAAAAAACGGTTAAAATTTGCCGAAATCAATTTGGCTACCTGCTTATTTCTCACAACCAAATAGTTTCAAAAAGGCCAAAATTTGACAAACTTGCCGAAAAAAGGCCAAACTGGCCTTGTGATTATGGAAAGTTCAAAGCCGGGAATCCGCGTTGAGTTTCCACATTCAATTATTATAGTGGTGCCATTTTACTGTACGTTGTTAAGCTAACAGTGAATGTAGATTATTTTTGTATACCTAATGTAGTCTAATTGACAATTATTATTTACATGTATATGTATATGCATAGTGTATTTAGTAATTACTGTTTTATTATTGAAAGTTTAGCTGTTTTTTTCTTGTGTGCAGATAAAACATTACTTTTCTTTTTAGTACCTTTTGTCAATACCATATTAATTTGGTAGAAGATGGGGGAAATTGTTAAAATATAAATTATATAAGTCCTAAACTCGTAGTACATTTATTTTGTTTAAACTGATTACCGGTAGTACATGTATTTGATTTTCTTTTGTTAATCAGGGAGGGAAAAAAATGATGTACTTTATAAAATATTACTCTCAAATTGTTTGAAACTGAAAAACATGTTGCTTGTTGAGTGCCGTTTTCCTTGAGTGTCTGACTGAATTTGTGTTCTAAATAAACAAAAACATGCTTGATTGAAGTCTAGCTTTTGATGCTGATTGGAATGTACACAGACATAATTATACTCTCGACTCTGCGTACAATCATTAAAATTCTGAAGCTTTTTAAATCGTTTGATCTCACCACTATCCCTACAATATGTGCTGGTAGTGTAGTAGTTATTTGACAAGCAATATGTTAATTAGGTGCGCAGTAGGAGGTGAGCACTAAACGCTACAACCACAATCCAGATAGTGACGGTTTTAAGCTAACTAACCTTAGTAAGAATAAACTAGAAACATTATTTTTAGTGACAGCTTTAAACCAAAATATATTCCAAGCTGGAGTGCATATTTATTTTGAAGCCTGGCACTGATGTAAGCGTGGCTCCTAAAGAATACTCGTGATCATTTAGGCGAATGCCACTGATCTCTATAGCAATGGATTGCGCATATCCTATTGTACTATCGTACCCCCTGCATTTAGTTGAATCTACTGATCCGCCATCTTACTAGTCCCAAATAATTCGTATCCGGCCGGCCATTTTGTTTTACGTACGTGACTTGGGGATACCGCCTTGCGCGATAGCCAATAGGAAGCACTCTCAAGGTAAACACTTATCACGTGGTCTGGTCAGGGTTAGAGCTAATTCAATGACTTTCCGCTTAAGATGGGACTAGTAAGATGGCAGATCGGTGGCTTCAACTTACTGCATGGGATTCAATAGTCCTATCTAGAGTGATCAGTGGATGTAACTCGCCCAGGGGCGGGCTCCCCGTGAGAGCTCTACCCTGCTAACACAAACTGTTCAAATTGTTTATTAATTGTCGGTTTATTTAAATTGTTTCATATTGAGCAGTAATAATGTCGTGCTTTTTTACATAATGTGCTTGTAAACTTTGATCTAGCTACATGTATAGTGTATCTAATGTGCTTCATTCTGTGGTTGCCAATATGCGAAACGCGAGGCCAAACTTCCCGACGACAAAAGGTCCTAAAAAAGACAGACAATTACCCCTCCCCACTCCCAAAACAAAATGTTTAAATGATGACTATTTGTGTAAATAATCAACCATCGTATGACGTCACAATTTATTCACATCTCCATCGAAAGCTGAGGGCGCTGTTGAGGCTCCACATCCCCAGATTCGTGTATAAAGAGAGTCTGGCCTTCTATTGTTCCCAGTTGGGAGGCAATATGGCGCTTGATCGGCAGTGGCAGTATTTTTCAAAATGAAGTCGGTCTGAAATCACACAGTACATCATCAATGTAATTTTATGAGCTATGCTAGCTTACGTCTTTTTTTACACTCCTGTGGGGCCGCCCATTTTAGGAACTAATTTTGAATCAGGCGAGCGTACAAATTGTAATTGCCCCATCGAGGCAAGAAAACACAAACAACATGGACGCAACCTTTCCGGAATGTGGAAGTGCTTAACATCACAAACCGAAACCAATCTTTGGCCTAGGTCGTACCTCGACCCGCGTTTTTCACCTACCGGGTAGTCCTGATATTAACAGGTCATATTAATCTGTCCACTCTAAGGTTAAGGGTTACAGATAACACTTTATAGCTTGATTCCCAATTTCGTTGCACCCTTTTGTCGTCTGGCCTTTTGCTCTTGCTACATTGATTATTATACGAGTAGCATTTACAATCACCGTTGTAGTGTTGTATTAATAAACTAAAAATGGCAAATTTTAGTTGTATGAAACATTTGTCGTTGTATGAATCCTTACGTACCATATTATTGTGTTACCCTTGGTTGCTATTTTATCGTGTCATTTTGAAACCATACTCGGACAGGATTTTGTCAGTGGCTGCCGCACACATGGCGATTTTTATTTCCGGCGGTACGATTTTAAATCTGCTACTAATTGTCTTCGGATCTGTTACTCTGAGAATTCAGGTCGACCGTGACATGTCCTAAAAAATCCCTCAACACCGCCGCGTAATTCCTCGGCCAACCCTTCCACGACCTATCCTCCAACTCCTCCAATGTAACACTCCAGAGGTCTCCCCCGACATTGTCCGAGTAATCTATCAGACTCCGCAGGACACTCGCCCCGGACGAGCACAGGACGACCAGTGCGTAGCAGGCCCACCTCGCCAATCGCGGGTCGCCGTCGAGCGTGACGGACGCCGCCAGGAGCGGGATGAGCCCCAACGCGGCCGCCTCTCGGCAGTTGTCCCAGTGGGCGCGGCAAAGCTCGCTTAGGGACTTGGCGACTTGAACGCGGAGCTTCAGCGGGTTCTTCGGGTCCTCCTTGAAGAGGTTGGCGAGTGTCTCGAGATAAGATCCGGCGCACCTAGCAGCGTCGGCACTCCCTGCAAAATTGCAAATGTGCCGACACCATAATATTTACAGGCCAAATTTTAATTCGGCCACTAAGCTGCTTTAAAAGCATTCTAGCTTGAAATTCATTCCGTTTCTAAGGTCTTGCTGGCAGGCTACACATACAGGAGACCTACATGCCTACTGACCAAACTACCCCACCTGTGGCCTACTGACCAAACTAGCCCACCTGTGTATGCGAGATGACCCATCTTCTGTATCGCTGCGATCTTGAGTTCCACATCCACCCCGTCGCCCAGATGTGAAGCGCAAATCAGGATTTCTTTCTTGTACAGATTGTGTTCGCTGTCCCACGCG
>JAVCKS010065022.1:8015-23385 GCA_032273685.1 Pteraster tesselatus | reverse complement strand
TAGGGGTGGGTGGTTGGGGTGGGGTGGAGGGTTGGGGTGGGGTGGGGGGTTGGGGATGGTGTTGGGGTTGGGGTTGGGGTAGCAGTCACTTACAGGCCTCTGTAGATGTTACTGATAAAAATTACTGCCGTCTGCGGCTAGCTGCAGCCACTCATTTATCGGTATTTAGCCCGCAAGCGCGGGCGACGGGTATGCTAGTAAATAAATGAATAAATAAATAAATACCTGTACTTGTAACTTCCCAGGTGCCGCCTGCTATTATTCAGTGTCAGAAGGCTGGTATCACTGTCCGGATGGTAACCGGTGATAACATCAACACGGCTCGCTCCATCGCTACGAAGTGTGGCATCTTGAACCCTGGGGAGGACTTCCTGGTCATGGAGGGAAAGGAGTTCAACAGAAAGATACGAGACCGCTACGGCAAGGTGGGTGTTTCAATTATGCCTCTAATGTCAAAGCTGAAGTGGTGTCTCTGCTTGTTGATGAAAAGAAATTTGTCATCGATGGAAAATTACCTGTATTTGTTTTTTATGTAATCAGCATTGGTTCTAAGCATTGGTCCTTATGACATTGCGGTTATTTTACAATAGAAATTTTATTTTATAATATGAAGTACAGAATTTCCTATTGTTTATTCGTATTGATTTTTGCACTTTGCATAATGTTTTACAGTTAGTTACTATACCATTATAGTGTTCTATTTCTACAGATTTTATAAAGGTAACATATTGATAACATTACCTGCCAACATGCAGTAGCCTACTGATTTCATTAACTTTCTACTGCTTACAGGCGAATTAACGGGCTATTCCTACCAGTTTTTATAAAAAATAGATAACTAAAATGGAAAGTTCTCCTTGTAAAACAATCCATATTCTCCTCGACAAAATGCGGCTGTTTTAAACCGAATACATGTAAATGTTCTGTATGGTCTTTGTGGACCAGACTAACACTGCACCCGCAAGCTACATGTATGTCTTTGGGCACGAGACCGCCTTCAGAAATAATGATGACACAATGGATAAAAAAACGGTCGGACGAAAGACCATTGCTGTCTTAAACCTACCTTTCTTTTACACTCCTAATGTTGGCAGGTATGTTGTAACAATGTTACATATGGAATTCATATCGTTTATCTCTATTGGTTTGGTGTTTGTGTTCGAACGCTGCTTATACAAACCCCAGTACTCTATTTCTGATGATTTCAGCAATACCAAAATCTGAAAACTTGACTCTCGTAAAAATGTTTACCTTTACATTCTTTCCATGTTTCGTCTTAGGTCCAACAACGCCTGTTGGACAAAGTTTGGCCCCAGCTGCGAGTGCTAGCGCGCTCATCCCCTACGGACAAACACACATTGGTCAAGGGTATCATTGACAGCAAGATGACCAGCCATAGGGAGGTGGTGGCGGTTACCGGGGATGGAACCAATGATGCCCCAGCGTTGAAGAAGGCTGATGTGGGCTTCGCGATGGTCAGTTGCTCAGTTGGTCATTGTTCGTCCGTGCCATCCCCACCCCTACGAAGTATCCCTACCCCAATTTATTGTTATCCTGAAAGAAATAAAAATAAGTTCAGTGAAATCCTCCCATGGTGTCCCGTTATTGAGATGTGATGCCTGTTTTATGGCAGGCTTTGAACACCATTACCTTTGAAAATCTTAGCTTTGAATTTAAATGTTTGTTTGAGAGCCTTACAGCCTCATTGTATGTCCACTAATACGGATGGTTTTTTAAAGGGTGTCTGTACTTCTGGTTTTTGGTCATAGAATTAATCCCTACGCACTGTGAATAAAGATGTATATAATACAATTTACCTGTAGAAGTTACAGCCTCATTAGTCGTTAAGGTTTTTCAGAAAAACGTGAAATTACATGGCCATTTTTTCAGGAAATTCGTAGAAGTCTGTGTACAATAATTTTCTCAAAAACTACAGCACCTCAGAAAGTAATATTTTAAGGGAAGCTTTCTACTATCATTATCTTCAAACCCTGTAAGTTTAATGTAAATCTGTGAGATTTTGTTTTTTGCATCTTACCAGAAGTACAGACATCCTTTAAATGATAAACATTAACCATTTCGGTCCTGCAGAACACCCCTGCAGAATGCTTCAGCATTTACACAATAGGGTCATTTTTAATTAATGTTTTTGACTGGTGTAGAAGACTACGTGACCAAAAACTTTCCCATTCCGTGTTTAGTTACTGGACATGTACGTCAGGTAAATGTACCCGATATGGCCCGCAGTGTGGGTCCTGGGGTGTGAAAGGGTTCCTTGGTTGGAATGTACATTTGCTTGACAGAAGGCACATTTTTATTGTTTTTAGGCCGGTGTGAGTAACCACTTTTACCAGGCAACATTCGGATGACCTTATTTATCTTAAGAGTGATCCATCTAAGTAAATCACAAAGTTTTCTGGCGGTGGTACACCTAATAGTTGGGGAGAATGTTCCTTAAACTTTCATATTTTCAGGGAATTGCCGGAACTGATGTCGCCAAGGAGGCCTCGGACATCATCCTAACCGACGACAACTTCACGAGTATCGTCAAGGCCGTCATGTGGGGGCGCAACGTCTACGACAACATCTCCAAGTTTCTACAGTTTCAACTGACCGTAAATCTAGTTGCCGTCATTGTGGCGTTCACTGGAGCCTGTGTGATCAACGTAAGCAGTGCTGTATTGACTACATTGTGCCTCCTCCTTCTCCCCACTCCTTATCTCCCCTCCCCCCCCATTGCATGAGTTTGGTCCCTACCACAAGGGTCTATATCGTAGCCAGAAGAAATTGCAAACTGGGGGGAAACCTGCAAGGTTTAGGTAGAAACCGGGAACCTAATTCACATCTTGGCACCATTGTGGTTCAAAGCATTGGGAACTACAGCAGTGTGGGGACGAGGACTAAATAGCCAATTAGCCATAGTGTGAACCAACAGGTGTCCAAGTTAGAGATATATGTATGGGTGTTTCCATAAATTGGGGTTCCAATTTGTGACAGTGTCCCCTCTTACGTTGGGAAATGTACCACCTAATTACTTCTAATTGTTTAGAGTATTTGCAGTCGTGTTTGAATCTGAATCAAAAGGCAATACTAATATTTTTATATTCAAACACAACAATATTTTTTTGAGTCGTCATAATAAAATAATAATGGATCAATTTCACGGCGTAAGAGGGGACACCATCAGAAATTGGTACCCTAATTTTTGGAAACACCCGTATGTCAAGAACGTCCAAATTGTGATATGGCTTGTCCAAAAGGACATCTAGACCCTCCCGCCCCCTTCCCCGTCTAACACTACGCTCCTCCTATGCCCCCTGCTCCACAGGACAGCCCCCTCAGAGCTATTCAGATGCTGTGGGTTAACCTCATCATGGATTCCTTCGCCTCGTTGGCCCTGGCAACGGAGCAGCCGACCGCGGCCCTACTCTGTCGGAGGCCCTACGGCCGCACGAAACCACTCATCTCCAAAGTCATGATCAAGTCGATATTGGGTCATGCGGTGTACCAACTAGTGGTTATATTTGTCATCCTGTTTGCTGGTGAGTTTGGTGAAGCCGTTTTAGATTGAAATAAAAAAAATTTAAACTAATTTAATTTCCTTCTTCGTTAAAACAAGGCGTGGCTTACCTGCTCAGTGTTGTAGCTAAAGATATGTGAGAGATAATTTATGCTGTTAGCACCAGCAGGCTGCATTGTTTGCATGTAGCAGCATGAGCTGTGAATGATCTCATTTTGTAAGGACAGATAGATAGATAGACAGATAGATAGATACACAGACAGACAGACAGACAGACGTAGACAGACGTAGACAGACAGACGTAGACAGACGTAGACAGACGTAGACAGACATAGACAGACATAGACAGACGGACGTAGACGGACGTAGACGGACGTAGACAGACAGACAGACAGACGTAGACGGACGTAGACAGACGGACGTAGACGGACGTAGACAGACAGACAGACAGACGTAGACGGACGTAGACAGACAGACAGACGTAGACGGACGTAGACAGACGGACGTAGACGGACGTAGACAGACAGACAGACAGACAGACGTAGACGGATGTAGACAGACAGACGTAGACGGACGTAGACAGACAGACAGACAGACAGACGTAGACGGATGTAGACAGACAGACGTAGACGGACGTAGACAGACAGACAGACAGACGTAGACGGACAGAGACGGACAGAGATGGACAGAGATGGACAGAGACAGACAAGCCTGGTTTTAAATGGCTTGCTCTCCCATGCCCACGCAATAAGATAAAGATTGGTAGTGAGAGGGTAAAGAGGCAAATGCTGCTGCCATCAGCAGCGTGCGAACTACATCTCTGAAATCACCTCCTCCTCTTCCTTCATCTCTGAAATCACCTCCTCCTTTTCCCTCGTCTCTGTAGGTCCGACTTTGTTTGACATCGATGACGGCTCCAACGCTGGCCCCAGTGGTGAACCCACCGTCCACTTCACCATCATCTTCAACACGTTCGTCTTGATGCAGATCTTCAATGAAATCAATGCACGCAAGGTCCACGGAGAGAGGTTTGTCTTCTCTGGAATCCACACCAATCCCATCTTTGTTGTTATCGTTGTCGGCACTTTAGTAGTACAGGTGAGTAGTGGACGGGATGTAACAACCTAGGATTTGGGAACCTTAAAAAAAACGGGCTAGAAGTAATTTGTGACCCTCTCTGCAAGGAAAGATGAACAATTATAACAAAAAATCGAAAAAACAAAATCATGGTTTTAGCTTCATTTAATATCAATACTTTCATATTTTGTATTCAGAAACATTCGTATTGATGAATAAAGTAGTCGAAAAGGTTTGTTTTTACTTGTTAATGTAAAAAGGGCTTTTTCTCAAAAGCTTCTTCTGTAAATGTGAAAAAATTGTAGAAAGTTGAAATGAAAGTTTACGTCGTAATTTGTGTCCTAATTCCCTTATTTCACAGAGCCGGTCACATTTGAACATAAGTGACCCTAATTGAAGTAGTTTGTTCAATGCATAGACACCTCATTGAATATTAACAAGATGTGGAGGGGGGTCAGTGACAGGGGCAGGGGGAGGGACAGGGGTAGGGACAGGGGGAGAGACAAGTATCGATTGGATAGCCTGTGTAGCAGTCTTGAACATGTATCGCTGTGTTGGCAGGTTCTGATCGTGGAGTTTGGCGGTATTCTCTTCAGCACGACTGGCCTGGACTTGGCCAGTTGGGCGTGGTGCTTCTTCCTCGGCATCGGTTCGCTCATCTGGCATCAGGTCATCCTGACCTTCCCCACGCGCTGGCTGCCGAACTGCGCCTACGGCCGCGAGAGCAGTGCGGACCAGCTACCCAACATCGCCGAGATTGACGACATTGATCGCGGCGACTCCAGGGTGGAACTCAAGAGGGCGCAGATCCTGTGGATGCGCGGCCTGACCCGGCTCCAACAACAGGTGGGTATTGTTGTTTAACGACGGCAGTTGCCGGTCGGCAAATGGGCCATTTTGATGGGACGTTCGTGGTAGGTTTTATGGGTCATCTGTTATTGGTGCAGTTGGTGACATTGGTCCCTTTTTTATGACGTCGATCCCTTTGCTATGACGTCGGTCCCTTTGCTATGACGTCGGTCCCTTTGCTATGACGTCGGTCCCTTTGCTATGACATCGGTCCCTTTGCTATGACATCGGTCCCTTTGCTATGACATCGGTCCCTTTGCTATGACATCGGTCCCTTTTTATGACATTGGTCCCTTTTTATGACATTGGTCCCTTTTTATGACATCGGTCCCTTTTTATGACATCGGTTCCTTAGAGACGTTTGTTATTAAATGCCGCCCGGGATACTCATTCCATGCACATGTTTAACAGACTGAAACCTCTTCAGATACATTGCAAGTGGCACTGGATCATGTTGTTACCATTTGCCTGTTGATTGTTCAGCTTATTTTGCCTCTGTGTGTCCGTTTATCGATTTTGCTGGGTTTTTTGTTTTATTTGGCTGTTGAGTAAGGCTGGCTTCACGATCTTACATATATTTGTCCGATCCTTTGATGAGGATTCGTGTGTGACTAATACAGTTTGTGTATACATGTAGGGTGGTGTTGTGTATTGTGTTTAATCAAGTAGACAATCAAGTAGTCAGTAGAATCTAGGCCCTAGGGTCATCCACCAATGTGTGTTCCTTAACCTTTACTTTTTTCCCACCAGTTTGTTTTAACATAGAAGATGATTGAGACAAGTAAAGCCAGAGTTGGTTTGTCTTGTTGTTATATAACCATTCCTTTACCTTCAGCCGCAATAGCATTAATTAGCAGGCGAGAAAACTATATTATCTCAAACGCCTTCTGAAAGAAGTGAACGTTGTCCTGGCAAGAATCAAGTATTGAGTGGGAATTTGGAGACGAGTAGCCAAAATCTGTAAATAGAAATGTTTAGATTTTGTACATCGTGTATAGCGCATTGGTGATCCTAGAAACAACACTTTGGCTACTATCCCAGTCAACATTCCTGCGTATTGGATGTGTCCAGGTAATTTGCTGGGTTTGTATAAAAACTATATGAACTGGAGCAGCTAGAGACGAGAACACGGACATGTTTCTCCTCATATTATCCTAAGGGATGTTGAGCGTCTTTTCTACACCCTAAAACAAATCCTTATTTTTGTGTCATTTAACGTAAAGGTGGCATAAGCGAATAATTTGGACACCTTGCTTAGATGCTTCCTGAAAATGTGGATGTCGTATTTGTTTTTTCCTTTAATGAAAGGTGCTCATTTATTGAAAGGTGCCCATTTATTAAAAGGTGTTTTATAAACTTGCACAACCCATTGGATGGCACTGACTATATAACCCCCCCTAAAGTTTAATGTATTCAAAATAGAATACATCACACATTATTGTGATGTATAAATTACTGTTAAGATGAGACAACAAAAATCATTTCATAATGTATGCACATTTTATGCATACTTTCCTCACAAAGGTTGCTCTTGACGAGACGCCCTAAAGCTTGTCCATATCTAGCCTCAGATAGGCTTTGGGGATGTCAAGACTAACTTTTGTAAATAAATTATGCATAACATTTGCATGCATTATGCAAATGATCTATTCAACCAAGTTGCTCCGCCCCTGAAGCTATTGAAGTTAAAGGGAACCCAGCTGTAAAGTCTGTGTGAACACCTGGATGTGTTTGTCCAGAATAAGGCTGTCTGCGTCATTGACAAGAGAAAGACAAACACTCATTCTTGCACATAGATTCCCTTTGACAAGGTTGATTATTGTTACTTGTAATAACATTTAGTTTAACATCGTTTCCTATTCATTCCAGTAAAACATTGCAGTCATCAGCAAAATCAAGCACAGTCGGTGTGGCATGCAATATTTACCCCATCAATACTAGTGTCCCAATAGAGGTGTTCAATGTAAATGCACATTCACAGAGTGTTGTGGAGTATGTTTTGGAGTGTATAACTTGTGCTCACTTTGCACTGATTTACATGCACACAAAAACATGCCTTTTCATAGAATAGAATGTGGGAAGTTTGAATTGTAGTCAGTGCATTGATTGCTTTTACCAAGGAGTTAGGCTTTCTTTGTAAACTTTGCATGCAGCCGTTTGTAAGGTTCATGCAATATTTAAAGTCATTTCAACAAAACCCAGAAATTATTAATTGAATCTTCCAAATAATTTTTGAAAAATCGCAACAGCCTTGATAACATTTTCAAAACAAAATGTGAATATTTTTTTCTTCTTTTTGAGGGGAAACCAATAAGATAAAACTAAAATCTGTTGTACCCGAGATTTGTATCGGAGTGGTATATGTACGGTAGCAGAGGCAAAATGGGCAATATGACATCGTAAATAATTGCTGAAATGTTGCCTTTTTTACCATATAACAAGAGCTCACAGCATCACTGGAAAGGTTTACAGTCTGTAGCATGGTGCTTTCTTATCACCAATAACACAGTGTGCTAAGGAATACATGTTGTGTTACCTTCTGTGTTAGATGTATCCTTGTCATTGTTGCCACCATTGCTGCTGCTGCTGCTGCTGTGTTCTGTAATTAAGATTGCTGGAAAGCACTGCAAAATGTGGAAGTTTTTGGGATGGGGGAGGGAAGGAAATGGATTTTTCAAAAGAAAATATTACAATAGGAAACTATAAAAAAATTGCTAGAATATATTTTTTTATTTTCTTTATTTGGTGTTTTGTTTTTTATTTTTGTGTACTTTTAATCCGCTTTTTAATAGCAGCAGTCACATAATAGAATTCTGTAAATCTCCAGTTTGTTGCATCACCCGTGAAACGCTGCAGACAGTTCTTATTACTTTTATTTAGCTGCTTAGTTTTTGTCTTGTGTTGCTAAGAAAAGATTAGGGTGATTATAAAATGACTTGTTACTTTAAAGTTGTGCAGCCGTATCTACATGTAAGTAGATGAACACTGAAGAACAATGGCTAGGAAAAGCCAATTATTGAGCAGTTTTCCAGGATGTATGGTTATTAACTGTAGATTTGCAGCAAGATCTCTACGGTACAACAGTGTTATGAACTACCTATGATCATTGCACTGTTTTATGAAGGATTAATCATATTTAAGTACATATTTTTCAGAATATCATCACTTTAAATCATTTTAAATGATTGGGGCGTGATTCTCCGGGTGAAATTATATATGACAATATAATATATGTATGTATAAATAAAACTAATCGGGAAAGGGGGAATATTTTTACCCAAAGTACTTCCCAGCCCCTCCCCCCTAAAAAAATTTATCTGGTGTGGTACAGATTTGCATCATTATTATACAGCTGTTTCATCCCAGCCAAATTGTATCCGTACCTTTCTTGCTCTTGTGTGAAGAAAACATCGAAATCCCAACAGATTGATTTCTATACAAATTTTATTTTCTAAACACTTTTTTTTTTGGTGGGACTTTTTTTCACCAAACCTTTATTTTTGAATTTATCCCTACCCAATGCCCTTGATATTTCCATCCTCAATATATTCCCTTCCTCATATATTCCCTTCCTCATATATTCCCTTCCCCCTCCCCCTACCTAACCCCTTCTCCCATGGTCCAACATCATGAAAAACAACTTCTTACGTACGCTGTTCCTCTTTGCGCTGGAAGTCCCGTGCTGTGAGTAGCATACACTGCCTTCATCTTCCTTTGCCGTGATTTTTATTTGAAGTTTGTTGTTGGTTGTCACTGTTGTTCCAATTCGGAAGCCAGCACGCAGATTGTTGACTAGCAACATTCATTAATTACTTTGGTTTTCTTGTCTTGACATGGTTAGCCCTCCTGTCCCCTTCCCGTCATCATCATCATCACCATCATTGTTCATTCATTCATTCATTCATTCATTCATTCATTAGGAAGGGAAAATGAAATATTATTTCTTTCACCTTTTATGATCCATACCTCATCCTCATCTTAGGCAGTATTTTTCGAAAATCATCATGACTTCCTCTTTGTTCTCCTCTGTGAGTTTCTTGATGCTTGTCTTCCGTCTACCAGTGCTGTTCTTTTTGTTGTTTTGAGTATGGTTCTTGTTCTAGTTGTTCTTGTTGTTGTTGAAGCATGGGATATATCTGTTATAAAGTAGTGTTGTTTGTGTATGTATTGTCGCCATCATTTCCCAAGCCATCATTGTATCAAGTTTTGTACCAAATTGTACAGGCAGTTATGTGAAACCACAGTCTTGGGACAAGGGTTAGTGCTAGCCAGCTCATAACAAAAGACACTGACTAACTATAAATGTTACGATACGTGTAATTTGTTTTATTATTAATTAGAAATGTATAACCTTCAAACCCGTCATTCCTCAGTAACTAAGCCTAGTGACTCATATGAGGCTGGCCCTCAGGTTTCCTAAGCATAAAATCACTGAGAGTCTTACTTCCCCTGGATTGGATGCCAGTCCATCGCAGGCATTTCAAATTGCCAGTCCCTATTATACATCTAGGTAGAAAGAGGCAATTGTGAGGGTAAAGTGTTCTGCCCCTAAACACAGCACAGCAATCATGGCAGGCCTTGAGCCGCGTCCCTCTAGGTTGAGGATCTTATGTTGCACTACCCATTAGATCACTCTGCCCATTAATTAGTGCTCAAACATTTTAATTTTTTTTATTTGATCCATTACGACCCTCCAGATTATCCTAATTGAATTGTCGGCTACTTTCAGCCAATCAAGAGCTGTTTTATAGATGCTATCAGTATCTACATGTACTTACTTTTTAAAACATTTTTTATTGGTTGATAAAATCAACAATGAACAAGATTTATCAGGCATATCTTAAAAGCAAACATTTCTTAACTGATCTGAGATTTACGTAAATCTGTGAATTTTGTTTGGGGGAATATTTTGCTTGATATTTTTATGAAATGACTGAATGGCTGTTACATGCTCGTTTAAGAACTGTAAATGTTTTTTTCTTTCTATCATTGCAATCAACTGAAATAGTTGTTGGCAACATAGTGGCTAATAGCACTAACCCATCCAAGTAATTTATCCTTCAAATTATTTTGTATTTTTCTATTATTTTTTACTGTTTCCAAACCATTTTCTTCTGTCTGTGTGGGTGTTACTAGTGAGTGCATAATAGATGTTAGTTAATATGGCATGAGATATATTTCAATGTTATTTACGTTGTTTCCCCCCAGTATTTTACGGTATTTGTTTTTGAAGAGCTTGTTATATTATGGCTTCTGCTCAAACTCCTCTGATGCTACGATGCTATAGAAAATAGTGCACAAGAATGATAAAAATACAACGAAATAGCCTACAACTGCATATTACTGAACAACTTGTCCTTGTGGTGTGTGCATGGTTTTGAAACGTTTATGAGGTCTTGGTTAATCACAACAAAATGCTGTTGACGAATTCCCAAATATAGGATAAGGTTTAAAAGGGCAGTATTCTCATGGTCCGTTTGCATCAATTCAATTTGTTGTTTCCACACTTTCATGATTGCCAAAATAAAGTCTATTCCGCACTTTCATGGTTTTTCTACGGAAACAACGGAAGATTACAACTGGTCTGTCTTTGTCTAAATCACAAAATGATTACGCCTAAATATGATTTAACTAACGTGTCCAACTCATACAGCCACCCAGCTGTGCAGCGGGGTGCATGATGTATGTGCTTACCTGTATATTTATGGGAGTTCGTCAAAGGTGTAAAATATCGTTGTTAGAATGTCATGTTTATTATCTGCTTCTACAGGTTGTTCTACAGTTCATACCTCGTGCCGTTCAAATTTTGGGAGTATTTTGGGAAACAGATATAATTATAGCTTTTTTTTGTCATTCATTGGGCTCACTTTGGATGGATATAATATGTGATGCAATCTGGGAAAACCTTTCCGGAAAAATTAGATTTGCGTGTTTCTATGAGAAGTTTAAGTTCTATGTGGGACTAATTACATTTTGTTCTCTCAATTTCTAGATCAAAAATTAGGAGCAAAATTGAAGTTCTAAAGTTTGCAAAAACAAGTTCGATTAAAATAAGGTTTGCATAAGATAAATTATTTGCTTAGAAGCTGAATATTCCAGGATAATTACTCAAAATCAATTTTTCTCACTTTCATCAAAATAAGGTTCTCACAGATCACAACACATATTAAAGCAAAGATTACCTTAACCTTTTTCAAGTCCAAGTACATTTAAGTTCCATGCTAAGCTCTTCTCGTTTTCTATTCTCGACCTTATTTCACGTGGGATAAGCACGGTATTTGTTTTGGGGGGGTTTTAGATGTGCAAGCTTCTCTTTAAGACTGGAGAGTTTTAGGCTTGGACTTGAAAGGGTTTACCAAAGACACCCATCCGAATAACTTATTCTTATTGTTTTCTATTTCTTATATGATTCTTTGATGTATTGACGGTTTTTACGTGCCTCAGACATTTAGCGTTTTTTCTTTCTTTACGTACCTTTTATCAATTTCCATAAACTGCCATGTTCAAAAACTTGGCAACCGTACTAAAAGGTAACGATCTATTTATTTATCTACTAAGTGGTCATGATTTAACAAGACTGCCTGCCCTCACTGCACAACAGTACCAACACGGTCCCTCCCCTCCCTGGGGGGTCCCCCTCACTGACAACGATACTCCATCTGCGTATCGCGGGCAGGATATATTGCGGGGAGCAGGGTTCCGCATTAGAAAACAAAAAAAGTACCCCAGAACCTGTACAATTTTGAACGCAGATGGTGTAGTACCACCACACAAAGTTAACCTCCTTCCTCCCCGGGCAACCCTCCCCCACTTCCCTGATGTGCAGTTGTTCCTTGTGAAATGTTGGGAGCACAATTTGTCCCCCTCTCCACGAGGAGACTGTCCTCACAATGTCTTGTGAATGAAAACCCTCCTTCAATGGCTAGACTAAACAACCTTTCAGCTACATAATATTCATTTTATTTGATAGGTAATTGATAGAATTCACTTGTTGCCACGGTGACGATGATATAGTCAAGGAGATTGCGCAATAGTTGAACTCTTTGCCTACTGTAAGTGGCTCGTCTGTGATGACAAGCTATGCACAGCGAATTGATATTAATGTCTAAAACGGCCTACAAAGATTGACAAAGCTAAAGTGGTTTGGGACCTACACTGGTAAGGTTCAACCAATAGAAGACAGTGGTGGATACGATCCCATGTTGGTCACATGCTCATAGAGGATGTGTAGTACTGCCAATCTGTTTGATAAACGTATACATCCATTGAATGGAAATCGAATCGCACAGCCCTTACGGGAGGAAATCATCAAGCAATGTTCTTATTTATTAATAACAGATGTAAAATTATATGCTTATGCAAATTAGCTAATTTAATTACTGGCCTATTCGTGTGATTCTCAAGGTTGTAGCTGAAAGGTTGGACCGCTGAATTTGTGACCCAGTCTGACAGTCTGTACGGTATGCCCTATCGCAAACACATTGCCACGCCACAAACGTGTCTCTCTGGCGCCCTCACTCTGCTGTTGGTGTTACTATATCTAGATAGTTTCCACCCCTTGTGACCCCATTGATGAGCCAGTCTGTTATCTCCTTAATTCTGCATGACACTGAAAAACAATCCTATATTATGTTTACACTTGCGGGAAAACAAAAATATGCTTATTGTTTTCCCGCAGAGAATACGGTAGGTACATTATACATATGATGTACTATGTCACTGCATGCATACTCCGAAACTTGAGCATCTTCACCCAAAATGTGGGTTTAAATTCAGTTTAAATGGGGGTATACGTCGTCATTGATTACTGCACCCTGTTAAACACAATTTAGGTTTCATTATGGTCTAAACTAGATAATGGTTATGTTTTTGCAGAGTGTAAACATAATGTAACAGTCAATTTCATAGACCGACTTAGATGTAATTTGTCTGCAAATTCGTCGGGTTGCGGTCGATACTTGACTGCTGAGTACATCTATGACGTGTCACTGCAGAAGCAGTTAGTGTCTATCCACTATGGATAGTTAACTGTGCTTGAATTCCAAGAGTCTAATCTTTTCTTACGTATAAAGGCCGCGTAATCAGATTCCAAAGACCAATTCACAACGATGACTTATGCCTTTGTGAATTGAACATTTATCCAGTGATGAGAAGACATCTTGAAGTACAATTTCATGGCTTCGCTAACTGTATCATTCTACATCTATCATCGATTGTAGGGTTAAGGCCCAATTTCGTAATGAACAAAAGTGAAAAATCCTTGCTTCATCGTGTCAGCCAGAATGGTGTCTGGGTTCTTTGGATGCCCTCTTTCTACCCAAAATTTAGACGCCCCTATTTTGGAACCCTATTCAGCTCAATCACCAACTATTGTGTTTTGGTCAGAATTGGGTGGTAGAAATGAAAATTTCTCTTTGTGGAAGATTTTACGGAGCACCAGCCGTCCTATGTACGTATGGCATAAGTACATGTATGTGTTCTGCCAACCGAAATAGAGGTGAAAATTTGTAATTATTCAAGGTTCACTTTGGTGTACCTTTGTCAAATTGACCAAGATAGATGGTATAACTACCTTTCGTCTCAGCCAGCTATTAGACCAATGTTAACACAGTGTAACTAGACCATTGTTGATGCTGGTGATCATAGGCATGCTAACTACACAGCCCTTTGAACACAGCCAATAGAAGACACACCGGTAACATATTTAAGAAAAACTAAATTGTAATGATAGCGTGAGTTCAAACTCGCAAAAAGTGAATTAATTATGAAATGCAAACTGAAAAATAACGGATATAAATAATTATACTATTGGAAAGACAATTGGAATAAGACTCATAGGGTTTTGTAAAGCCCTATTTAGTGGTCCATCCATATGGCATTATTGACCTATCACCTCATAATAAGTGCAAAGTCAAACAAAGTAAATTTTTAGTACGGCTATTGAAAGTCACAGTTTTACCATTACAGTTTGCTGCTTTTTTCATGTGGTTTACTCAAAACTTTACTTCTTCCTCCATGAAGTCTTTCACAAGGTTTGTCAAGTGATTATTGAATCCCCAGTTCCTGCACACACATGTTGTTTCGGTATCTTTAAATTCAGTAAATATGTACATCTAAATATTTAACTCCCATGATATGGTGATAGGTCACAAATTGCCATGTGTAATATGCCTATATTACCTTGTGCACTTTATTACCTTGTTTTAGGTATTGCTATCCAATTTATTTGTTTCCAGTGCCGGGGTAGGGTGGGGATGGGTAGTGGAGGGGGGGGTTAAACCTTCTTTTTTTTGTGCATGATGAATGATAACAACCGAGTGATAACAACTTATTGCCTGATATCCAACTTGGCAGTGTTGTGTTTTATTTTATTTTATTATAAAAACCAAACGTGCATCCTTAGTTGTGGTGTTATAACTCCTTAGTTACGATCATTACGAGCCTGCATGCATTACAACTTCAAAATGTTTTTTGAAGATTTGTGTGTGTGTGTGAGTTTGTGCATGCATGCGTGCATGCTAGCGCGCGTGCGTGTGGAGGATTTGGACTTAGGACAATTTTTGTTTTCACGTATTTTATGTGACCCGTAATCTTGTCCATATGTCTCTCTCCCTCTCTCTTAGTCTATCACTTTGTCTTTTTGGGGTGTTTGTCAGCATGTTCGTTTTCTTCTACATTCTCCCTGTGTACTTCCTCCCTGTGTACTTCCTCCCTGTGTACTTCCTCCCTGTGTACTTCCTCCCTGTGTACTTCCTCCCTGTGTACTTCCTCCCTGTGTACTGCCTCCCTGTGTACTGCCTCCCTGTGTACTGCCTCCCTGTGTACTGCCTCCCTGTGTACTTCCTCCCTGTGTACTTCCTCCCTGTGTACTTCCTTCGTTCACTGTTCGTCTAGTTCCCTGTGGTTTTTATCACAATCTGTTTG